>CAJNDT010001225.1:787096-1061881 GCA_905221615.1 Symbiodinium sp. CCMP2592 | reverse complement strand
TAGGGTTTTGGGTTGAGAGTTTAGGGGTTTAGGGTTTAGGGTCTTAGGGTGTTTAGGGTTTTAGGGTTTTGGGTTGAGAGTTTAAGGGTTTAGGGTTTAGGGTCTTAGGGTGTTTAGGGTTTTAGGGTTTGGGGTTGAGAGTTTAAGGGTTTAGGGTTTAGGGTCTTAGGGTGTTTAGGGTTTTAGGGTTTTGGGTTCAGCAGCTCCGGATCGAGAAGTTTTATAGTACAGTTGTATGTACGGTTTTGATATAACACCCACCCACCCATAGAATCCCATAATAAATATAAAGTTCCATCATCATCATTAAAAAGAGTTGTACCTACAATTTAGCTTGTCAAAACTTTTATGATGCCATTTAGTATGTTTTAAAGTTATTCACACACCATTAGGAAAATAAAACGGTTCATATTCCTCACACAGCTGATTGAAAATTGTTTAAAGTCGTCGAGCTTAGACATACTCCTTCCAACCACCGGTTTACTGCCTTAAACACCCTAAGCCCTAAACCCTAAAGCCCTACCAAGTCATAGGCCATAAACCCTAAAGCCCAAGCCCTACGCCCTAAACCCTAAAGCCCAAGCCCTACGCCCTAAACCCTAAAGCCCAAGCCCTACGCCCTAAACCATAAAGCCCTAAACCCTAAAGCCCAAACCCTAGGCCCTAAACCCTAAAGCCCAAGCCCTACGCCCTAAACCCTAAAGCCCAAACCTTACACCCTAAACCCTAAAGCGCAAACCCTAGGCCCTAAACCCTAAAGCCCAAACCCTAAGCCCTAAACCCTAAAGCCCTACCAAGTCATAGGCCATAAACCCTAAAGCCCAAGCCCTACGCCCTAAACCCTAAAGCCCAAGCCCTACGCCTTAAACCCTAAAGCCCAAGCCCTACGCCCTAAACCCTAAAGCCCAAACCCTACGCCCTAAACCCTAAAGCTCAAACCCTAGGCCCTAAACCCAGAAAAAACCCTAAATCCTACTTCGTGGCGCGGAATCCCGGGATTCCGCGCCACGAATTAGGATTTAAGGGTCTTTGTGGGCGGATCCCGGGACAGAAAAACCCTTAAGTCCTACTTCGTGGCGCGGATCCGGATTTCCGTGCCACAGAAAAACCCTTAAATCCTACTTCGTGGCGCGGATCCCAGATTTCCGCGCCACGAAGTAGGATTTAAGGGTTTTTGTGGGCGGATCCCGGGACAGAAAAACCCTTAAATCCTGCTTCGTGGCGCGGATCTCGGATGTCCGTGCCACGAAGTAGGATTCAAGGGTTTTCCGGTGCAAAATAACCCTTAATGTCACGAAAGACATCAAGGTTTAAACTCATAGGATAAAGAGGTTGAGGGTTTAAGGGTTTAGGGTTTAGGGTCTTAGGGTGTTTAGGGTTTTAGGGTTTTGGGTTGAGGGTTTAAGGGTTTAGGGTTTAGGGTCTTAGGGTGTTTAGGGTTTTAGGGTTTTGGGTTGATGGTTTAAGGGTTTAGGATTTAGGGTTGGAGGTTTAAGGTTTAGGGTTTTCGGGTTTAAGGTTCAGGGTTTAAGGTTTAGGGTTGTCGGGCTGAGGGTTTTAGGGTTTAAGGTTCAGGGTTTAAGGTTTAGGGTTGTCGGGCTGAGGGTTTTAGGGTTTAGGGTTTAGGGTTGGGGCTTTTAGGGTTTGGGGTTTTGCGTTGAGGGTTTAAGGTCCAGGCTTCAGGGCTTAATTAGGGGTTACAACGCGTAGGGTTTATTTGGGGCTTCTGTGAAGGTCCTAGCAGGCCTTCTATATAAGTCTTTACGGATCTTAAGAAGGTTCTACGGTTGATGATATAAATGCTGCATGACCCATAATAAGGAATATACCATAATTCCCATAGTCTAGGGTCCTTAAGGTAATGCAGGATTTATATCATCAACCCTAAACCCTAAAACCCTATAGATTTTTTAAAGGAGCCCCGTAAAGGTACCCTTATAGATCCCTTTGAGGCAGAAGGAGGAAAGACTTGAAATTTTTTGTTGTCAAGGGGTTACTGGGGGATCGAGGCGCGAGGAACCATAGTTCGCAGTTTCGGGGTTTGGGGTTTAAGGTTTATAAACTAAGATCGGGGGCTTCATAGTTAGAATAGGGTTATGGGGCCCATTATACTATAGTTATAATGAGAAACCGCCATAAAATAGTATTGATAATTACTTAGGCCCCTAAACCCTAAACCCTAAACCCTAAACCCCTAAACCCCTAAACCCTAAACCCTAAACCCTAAACCCTAATTAGGACGATAGGCTCTGGAGGTTCGGCGTCATTTCAGGGCGTAGGCGGGCTTAAGGTTGCGCGCTTTAGGCATTCTGGGGCTCAGGCTTCGGGTTTTTAAGATTTCAGGGTCGGTTTAGGGTTTAGGGTTTAGGGTTTAGGGTTTAGGGTTTAGGGTTTAGGGTTTAGGGTTTAGGGTTTAGGGTTTAGGTCAAAGGCGCTGGCAGCCATGGCAATGTAAGGTCCACACTAAACCCTAAGCCTAAACCCTAAACCGCAATTAAGACTGCTAACACTACGGCTTTGTGCTTTCCATTTTGGCCCGCCCAAACGACCAAATGGAACACGGTCAGGATGTCGGTCCATGACGGAAACAACCAATGCTTTTCCGAGTGCACGCTCCGACAACCTCTTCGGTTTCTTCGGACCACCGGACAGGGCAGCACGTCAGATCTGCACAACAGTTTTCAAACATGTGAACTCCCACAGCTCGTGCATGACTGCTTCCAATCACCGTCTCTAGGGAACCTTGCTTGCACGTGTAGCAACCTGCAGTGGCAATATTACTCATATTATGGAATGTGAACAAACTTGCTTTCTAAAGTCTCTCATGTGTTTACTTCTACGGAGTTGTCAGGCTTTGAACTTTCCATTTTGGGGTGATCAACTCCGTACCCTCGTTGACACTATCAAGGAGGCTGTTGAAATGTCATGCGACATTTTGTGCATGGCAACTAGTTTCAAGCCCTAAACCGTCGTCTTTGTCGCAGAATTCTCTGGGAACCGAACTATTGATGCGGTACTTTTTCCCCGCGAATGTTTCATTTCTTAAGCTTAACTTTAGGGTTTGGGTAGCTTTGTTCAAATTCACCGAACGGATTTGCCGCTTCCCATTCCCAAAACCTAAAGCCACCAAAGCCCTAGACCCTGCGCCGTTTAAGCTGCAAACCCTGCACTCTGAAAGCCCAAACGAAATCGTAAATCCAACCCCACACCCAAAGCCATAAACGACACACCATAAGCCCCCTAAGTCTAAACGCGCAAAGAAGACCCCTTGCGAAAAAAACGTCAAGACCTTGTACCCCAAACCCTATAGCCTAAATCCCTCTCCTGAGGCTCGTGGTAAAGTACCAGGTTCCCAGGCTCAGCCTTACCTCCAACCACCCAGCCCAGCTTCACCTGGGTGGGATTCAGGGTTCCTTCAAAGGGTTCAGATAAAGGGTTCCTCGGTGTATGTTAAACCGCAAGCCTAACTTCAGGGCTTGTAGGGTTCACGGTCTAGGATTTAGGGTTCGAGATTTAATTTTGAATGGGTGCTGTGTGTGTGGATTTAGGGATTTTCAGGCTTGAAGGTTTGGAGTTTCAGGCCTTAGGGTTTGGGATTGAAGGGCTAGGGGTCTAGGGTGGATGGTGGAACGAATGAGTTTCTCGGTTCCATGGCACAAGAATATTTCACCCTCGTAGTTATGCTAGCATGCCCCATCCAAGAATTGAAGGTTCCCTACTCAAGTGCGAAAGATCTAGAACCCTACGCCTTTCTCCTGTACCCTCCGCAAGCGAACCTTAACCGAAATATTGAACCCCAAACTTCAAACCCTAAACCCGAAATCCTAAACCCTAAACCCCAAAACCCTAAACCCAAAGCCCCAAGACAAGCCATCTTCTTCCCAACGGCGAGGGAGATGAGTCTCCGGCCCCATCTCGCTCTTCTACGGGTGACGTAGCATTTAGGGCTTATCATGCCTTTGGGCCTTAAGAAATTATACTAAAAGTACACCAAGGAGCCACCAAGATAGTATGGGTAATTCTTGAGGCACCAAAAGTAAGGTATAGAGTCTTGTAGCTGACCTTTTCTGCTTCCGTCTATGACATGAAAAAGCTTGCGTGCCCTATCTACAAGCGCCTTGGACCGATTTTGAACCCCGAAACCCTAAACCCAAACCAGTTCTGAAAAACTTCGGTTCCTGAGAGAACTTCGAGTTTGGCATGCATGGTTTCGGCTTCGGGGGCTGCAAAAGGTGGCTAAGTGATTGGGGCTCGGGGTTCCAGTTTAGGGTTTAGGGTTTAGGGGTTTAGGGTTTAGGGGTTTAGGGTTTAGGGGTTTAGGGTTTAGGGTTTAGGGTTTAGGGTTGAAGGCCCGGTTTTTTTTTTGAGCTCCTTTTCTCCAGTGCCCCGAAAGGTCTGAGAGGCCAGTACGGCCAGGAAGGCCCGGTTTAAGGCTTTGGGGTTCTGGTTGAGGGTTTACTTCGGCCACGACACTACAACCCAGCAAAGAGGATGAGACTTCCGAAGTACGCTATAATTAATTGGGGGTGTAAGCACCCTTGTTCGGACGATCCGAATCACAACCAACCCTAAACCCTGAACCTTAAACCCTAAAGCCTAAACCCCTAAACCCCTAAACCCCTAAACCCTAAACCTTAAACCCTAAAACCTAAAACCTAAACCCTAAACCCCTAATTCCTGAACCCCCGCAGCCTCCAAGCAAGCGGTCGCGTCTCAGAAATTTAAACACCTAAGCTTATAGGATCCTTAAGGGAGGGGGGTTCAAGGGGGGAGGGTACTAGGGAACCTTAGGGAGCCTTAGGGAACCTTAGGGAGTACTAGGGAGAAAAAGGAACTATTGGGTTATATATCCCCCTTGGACCCCCCTCCCTTAAGGATCCCATAATAAGCGGCCCTAAGCCCTGAACGCCAAAGTCCTATACCCCAAAACCCTCAACCAAAAAACCTCAAACCCTAAAACCCTTAACTTGGCCCTTAACTCCTGAACTCCTAACCCCTAAACCCTGTCAGGCTTCAGGGATTCGGGTCCTTCTTCTATGATGGTATAATATACCCCCAAACCCTATTCTAATTATTTAAGCCCCTACACTAAATCCTTACAGTAGCCCTTATAGTAACCCTTATAGAACCCTTTAAAAGGAACAGGAACCCTATTCTGACTATAAAGGCCGCTAGATGAGGAGCTTATAGAGGCTCCTACACAACCCTACACCCTAAACCCCTAAACCGTAAACCCAAGACCCTAAACCCCTAAACCATAAACCCTAAACCCCTAAACCCCTAAACCCCTGAACCCCTAAACCCCTAAACCCCTGAACCCCTAAACCCCTAAACCCCTAAACCCTAAACATCCGGGGCGATGGCATTCTGTGTGTACCCATTGTTGCCCAAGGACTTGGCATCCTCCACAGCGTCCGTTCTTTGGGGTTCAGGGTTTAGGAACCCTAACCCTAAAATTCAGGGTTTCGGGTTTCAGTATTTTAGAGTTTGGGGGCTTGGGGGTTTGGGTCTAGGGTTTAAAAAAAAGGTTTAGGTTCTAGGAAACTCAAACCGTGAAGCCTGGGCCCTAAAACGAAGTACTCCCAGGTTTGGGGGTTGTTAGGTTCGGTTTCCGATTCAGTTCAGGGTGGATTGTTGAAAGTTTAGGATTCGGGGCACAGGCTGTAGGGAAAATACAGCACTACACTGCGTTCTAGAGTTGCTGAGTTCATAAGCCCCAAAAAGTGTACACTTTCAGCTCTATAGTGGGTAATATTATCCCAAAAAGTGTAAAGTGTATCCACTCAGCTACTATACCCTAAACCCTAAACCCTAAACCCTAAACCAGATTATCAGGCAACCCCCAAGATAAGAAGCCGGATCCAAACGAGTCGCCACAAACCACCAGCCACCCAAAACTAGTTCATTGTTGGGATAACGGTCTAGGGTTTAGGGTTTAGGGTTTAGGGTTAGGGGTTAGCATGTTTATTCCTTCTTGGGTTTGAGTACCCATAAACATGTAAAATGTTACCCAACTATGACAAAGTAATGCTCGAAGGGTTTCAAGGAAGCTCATCTTGCAGGATGAAACTCCGACTTTCGTTAAGAAATAGTGCTGCCAAGTCTGGAGAAATCCAACCACGGTAGGAACCATGATGGGATACCCTGAACCCTAAACACTGAACCTCGCTGGAACGAATTGAGCGACACCCCTAGTTTTAGATCTGCATGTCCGTCTACTGCAGCGCCCTGAATGATTAGTGATGACATCCCCTTATCCCCTCATGGTATGAATTTGTACTCCTTACTGGGTTTCAGTACCGTAAAAAGGTAAAATGTTACCCAACTGTCACAAAGCCATGGTCCCTGTGAATTCCCACTACGGCATATCGCAATCCGGGTTCGTTTGAAGGCCCCTATACCATCATGTTGCATCGAAACATGCACACAACATTGGACCCCTGGACCTACTGTTAGGTGGCAGAGTTCCTGGGCATGTCGCTGTGGCTTGTTTTGCGTCCCTTGACGCTGCAACCCTACAGTAAGCCCTAGTTAATCCAAAAGCCCAGACGCCTTAGCCTAACTCGGAAGGGCACTAACCTAAAACCTGTGTCAGAAAACCCGAAGAGTCCATCTACACCCTCTACCCCAAAACAAACAAGCACAAAGACCCATAAAACATGGAAAGCACAAACAAAAATAAACTAGACCCTAAACTCCTAAACCCGGCCCAACAAAAAAACACATGAAACCCAAACCGTCCCTAAACCCTAAACCCCTAAACCCTAAAAACTCTAAACCCTAAACCCTAAACCCTAAAAACTCTAAACCCTAAACCCTAAACCCTAGAAACCCTAAACCCTAAAAACTCTAAACCCTAAACCCTAGAAACCCTAAACCCTAAAAACCTTAAACCCCTAAACCCTGAAAGAAGAGACATCTGGGCTTCCCGGCCAGCAGCCATAGCTCCCAAGCCTGGCTTTTTGAGGCTTCGGGTTTGGAGCTGGACGGTTTAGGGTTTAGGGTTTAGGGTTTCGGTTTGGAGCGGGGAAATCGGGGAGGCCTCGTTAGGCAGAAGGGATACCAGAATTTAGGGTTCCTGTAAGGGATCTATAATCATATAATCTATAAGGGTTCCCTGAAGGGCTTAGGGTTTGGAATTTAGGGTTTGGGTTTGGGGTTTAGGGTTTGGAGGGAAGTCGGGGAGGGCCTCGTTTAATGTAGGAACCTGGGGCCTTAGTTAGGGTTCCTTTACATGTGCCTAGAAGGGTTACTAGGGTTACTATAAGGGATCTATAGTGGTACTACAGTAATGTAGGAACCCCTAACCTAACACCCTGTTGAAATTAGTACTAGTTTAGGAACCTGCTTAAGAAACCTTGGGCCTTTATAACAGGGTTCCTTGTATGAATCCTAGGGTGCGGAATGTAGGGCTTAGGGTTTGGAATGTAGGGTTTGGGGTTTGGGTTTTTTTTAAGGTTTGGGGTTTGGAATGTAGGGTTTGGGGTTTGGGTTTTGGAGTTTGGGGTTTGGGGTTTAGGGTTTGCCCTTTGGGGTCGGCAGCTCCGGATCGAGCAACACTTGATTTTGCATCGGCAGTGGCGAAACAAACTGACCGAAAAACTCCATTGCGGACGATAACAATTTTTCGGGTTTGCGGTTTATGGCTACGAAAGTTATGGGGTTACGGGGTTACAGTGTTCCGGGATTACAGGGCTCAGGCTTGGGGAAAAAACGAAATGCCTAGCATTCTTCATTACAGTCACAGTTGGATTCTCTTTGGGAGGGGGGATGTGTTCTACTATGGCTATGTAACCAGGGAAGCCGAAGGAAAGATCTTGCTAAGCGTAAGGGCTCCTTTCTCAACCCTCAACCCTTAAACAGACGCCTCGTTGTTGCCCTTTTCGCTGAGGTCTTTGAAGCTGAGCCTGCGCGCACACCAACTTCAAAACCCTGCGGATTTGGGTTTAGGGTTCAGGGTTTACGGTGTATACGAAGCACAGCCACTTTGAGTAGGAATGTCAATCCTTGGTACTCTTACCAGTTGAGGTTTAGGATTTTGCTGGCTTGCTCACTTGCTTGCTGGCGTGCTTGTCTGACGGGCTGACTTTCCTACTTGCCTGCTTCTGTGCTCGATTTTGGCGGTTTTGGGGTTTTGGGTTTAGGGCTTCCTGGCAGGGTTTAGGACACCTCGGCTACCGAGAGCAACTGTGCAGCGAGCTAGTCTAGCTTTTTGCGGAGTTTCGTGTTTGCGGTTCAAGCTGTAAGGCTTCCCCTAAACCCCAAATCCCAAACCCTAAACCCTAAATCCTAAACTATACTGAACTTAGAACCCTAGCCCAAATCGTAATTTTCGCTGTTTCTTAGGGATTATAATTTCCAAAAATTAAAAAGTATTTCTAAGTACCCCGAAGTAAACCCTAAACCCTAAACCCCAGTTTCAGGTTCGTTACTTTGGGTCTAAGGCTCTCAGCTCCGTGATCTGAAAATTGTCGACGGAAGACGCTAACAGCTCTTGACCTGAATACCTAAAGCCCCAAAGCCATGACCTGCATGCCTAGCGAGGTAGCTAGTTAGTTCATTGTTGGGATACGATTAAGAATCTACCTTCTTATTCTTACTGGGTTTAAGTACGCATAAAGATGTAAAGTGTCACCCAACTATGACAAAGGTAGTAGGGTTTAGGATTTCTGGCGTCGGGCGTGGGGTCTTGAGGTGGTTGAGGAAGGAAGCTTCCAGGCGGACAGGGATGCTTCAGGATGCCCTTCCTTTAGATGGATTTAGAAGCTTGGGGCTTAGGGTTTAGGGTTTAGGGTTTAGGGTTTAGGGCTTAGGGTTTAGGGCTTGGGGTTTAGGGCTTAGGGTTTAGGGTTTAGGGTTTAGGGTTTAGGGTTTAGGGTTTAGGGTTTAGGGTTTAGGGTTTAGGGTTTAGGATTTAGGGTTCAGGGTTTTGCTGCTGTTTGCGTTGTAGTTGGGCTTCTGTCGTCGCAGCCCACGTTGCTGGGCATAGTTTCGACCCACGCACGCATGGCAAGTAGGCATTACATATGCCCGGCCCTCATCGCAGACAGAAGCTATCAAAGCAACAACCCCTTAAAATCCAAAGCGGTGAACGGGCCCAAAAACCTACACTGTGCAGAAACCCAAAACTCCAACATGCACATAACCCTGAACGCCCTGTTTCTTGCCGGCTGCCTGCAAAGCTTGTCGCCACCCACCTGCTGTGCCTGTCGGGAGAGCATCCAAAAAGTTCGAAGTCCGAGGCTGGGCGAACCTAAATCCCATCTATAATACTATAGGGGCCTAAATAGTTAGAACAGGGTTTCGGGGCCCATTATACTATCAGTATAAAAAGGAACCCCCAAAAAATAACACTGGTGATTATTTTAACTCCTATAGTACAGGAACAGCAAGAGGAACTACTATCAACATAGCACTTATCCTACTACCAGTGGGAAGGAACCCTAAACCCTCATCAATCCTGCAGCCCACCCGCTGAAGCCAGAACCGTCAATCCCCGGCCGTTTAAGAACCCGAAATCCTAAACCCTATATACCTTCACCCCAAATACCCCTATTAACTTATACAAAACAAGGAAGCCATAATAAGGAGCCCTGAAAAAGGTAGGCCTCATAGGGTTCATGTGAACTCTAATCTAACACCCCCAGCTCCTTGTTTTGAAGATGAGGCGGCGGGAGGCCTGAATCCTAAATCTTGGCCCCCGCCGAAGCCCCAAACCGCTTTCATCCTAAACACTGATCCAAAGCCCTATAAACCCTCAACCCTAAATCCAAAAAAACACCTGGTCCTAAACACCGTGAAGCACCCGTCCTGGAACACCGGTGCGAAGAAACCCGGCTCGTCCTGGCATGAGCTTCACATTGGAAGGCTTAGGATTCTATAGGGTTTTGGAGGATGTTATGCTGCAGTCATAAGAAGGAGCCCTTCCGAGAAAGTAGTATTACCGATTATTTAGGCCTGAAAATATTATTGCTCTCGGTTCGGGCTTCGCTTTTAGAATATCGCTTGATATCACAGGGGTCTTAAAAGCTAGAACCAGGCTTACGGGATGTATTCATAAAGGGCTGCCCTACATGGACTGCTCTAAACTAAAGTCCATTTTTAGGAACCCAGCAGAAGGCGGCACCCTTGGAAAAGCAGCCCTACCCACAGCTCACGACATTCCGGATGTGCTCGGTGAGAAAAGGAGGCCCTGGGATGCGTTTTCTACCCCGAGGTGACGACCTTCACCTTCATCCGCACGAAGCTGAGAGAGCAGGACACCTGTCGCCCGAAGATGTCCGCATCGGAGCCAGTCCCGCGAATTCGAAGTAAAGTATGGGACATTGCCCAGCAGTTCCAAAAGATAAATTCTGCAAACCCTCCTTGGCTGACTTCGGAGGAAGAGGAAGCGTGTCCGCCCAAAGGATCCATCAGTAGGAGGAATGGAAGAACAAGATCGAGGACTGCCCCTTGGTCCATCTTCAAGAAGTTCACCAAGAAACTTTCGCATCCCGCTACGACCATTTCAATATCACTGGACTTGTATGCAGTACCAAGACCAGAAAGGTTGTTCCTAAGCCCGTAACCTCTCATCCCGATAAACCCTTAACTTCCAACCCCTAATTTCCAAACCCTTAACCCGTAATCCCTGAACCCTACACCCTAACTCCAACCAGGCTACTGATACACCCAACTTTAACCTACTTACGAAGTCCCTCATCCTTTCAGCACACTTCCCAACCCTGACCCTGAACAGACAAGCTCTGACCCCCAAGACCCTCTTGCTATAAAACTGCCAGAAATGTACTAGAATGTATCAATCCTATTAACCCATGGGAGGATTTTCCAAAAGCTCCGTGGAAGTCGGCCCAGCCCTAAAAGCTCTAACCCCTGGCCAAAAGAATCCTGAAAGAGCCATGATAGAACTATCATCGAAACCCCAATAAATAGATCTCTCAAGAACCCTTCTATGCCCCAAAGGGTCCAAGTATCATCCTGGTATATACGTATAGGGCATTTTGGGGGTCTAAGTATGTCCCATGATGATACTCGGACCCTTTGGGTGCCATACTTTCACGCAAAATCTCATCATAAGGAGCCCTACATGTTCGATCTTATCGGGGTCAGGTAGACCCTAAACCATCCCAAACCCAAGCCCTAGACCCTAAACCCGAAACCCAAAGCCCTGAGCCCTAAACCCCAAACCCCTTAACCCCTAAACCCTGAAACCCTAAACCCCTAAACCCCTAAACCCCCAAACCCGAAACCCCTAAACCCTGAAACCCCTAAACCCTGAAACCCTAAACCCTAAACCCTAAACCCAAAACCCTAAACCCCTAAACCCTAAACCCCTAAACCCTAAACCCCAAAACCCTAAACCCCTACACCCTAAACCCCTAAGCCCTAAACCCTAAACCCCAAAACCCTAAACCCCTACACCCTAAACCCCTAAGCCCTAAACCCTAAGCCCTAAACCCAAAGCCCTGAGCAGCAAGACCAGCCTTGAACCGGCTGCAGGCTCGGTGAACCTGGCGGCTGTATTTGGGGACCCCAATTAGGGTTTAGGGTTTAGGGTTTAGGGTTAAGCATAAGCATTTTATAGTGATATGATATCCCTACCTTCATGGGCTTCATTATAAGGCGGTTATATGGGATATCCCGATCCTAGTTTTTGCTTATGTGCTTTTTGGGGGCCCTAGTATTGGGGTTCAGGGGTTAAGGGTTCTGTCATGGGGGCTTGGGGTGTAAGGTTTAGGGTTCAGGGGTTGAGGGTTTTGGGTTTCGGATTTTGGGTTCTTTACTGGGGCTTTAAGGTTTAAGGCTTAGGGGTTTAGGGTTTAGGGTTTAGGGTTTAGGGTTTAGGGTTTAGGGTTTGGGTTTGGGTTTAGGGTTTAGGGTTTAGGGTTTAGGGTTTAGGGTTTAGGGTTTAGGGTTTGGGTTTGGGTTTGGGAGCGCTTTGATGGGGCTTTAACAGTATCGTTTCTCGTCTGAGCCCGGATCGCGGATCGTCCGGACCCGACGGACCCGAACCGAGGAACCCGGAACCTCTCCGGATTCATAGGCAATCTCGAATATCTAGCCCCAATACGGTTTGGGGTTAAGGGTTTAGGGTTTAGGCTATAGCCCCCATCATAACCCTACCTTTTAAATCCACCACATCTTTCAGCAGGACTCACAGAGTCTTCGCGCGGGACTCTCACACATCCTAGCCATAACTGCTAAGCCCTAAATACTAAACCTCAAACATTAAGCTCAAAACGATAATATAGGGGCCTTAACAATTTGAATAGGGTTTCAGGGCATATCATGTTCTCAAAAGAACCCTTGGAATAATATCGATAATTAGTTATTTAGCTTCCAACAGTAAGTAGCCCCTTGCGGATGGTATAGATCCCATATAGACCCCTTGAAAGGACCCCTAAAAGGAGCCCTTAAGGACCCGAAACCCTAAACCCAAAGCCGTGTTTTTTCTAATTACTATAACTAGCGCCTTGCGGATGGCACGCATGGCGGGCGAGTAGGTCTTGAAGAGACTGGAGAAGTTCCGAACCCAGTGCCTCGGGAGTGCAGCTTGGGTTAAGGCTTATTGGGTGCAGGGCTCATTGGGATTATTGGGTTTCTTGGGTTTAGGGCTTATGGGGTTTATTGGGTTTATGAGGTTTAGGGTTTTTTGGGTTGAGGGTTTAGGGCTTATTGGGTTTAGGGCTTATTGGGCTTATTGGGTTTGGGCTTTATTGGGTTTCGGGTTAATTGGGTTTAGGGTTTATGTATTGGGCTTGTTGGGTTTAGGGTTTACTGGGTTTAGGATTTAGGGCTCATTGAGTTTTGTGGGTTTATGGTTTATTGGATTTAAAGTTTAGGGTTTAGGGCTTATTGGGTTTAGGGTTTATTGGGGTTGTTGGGTTTACGGTGTTTTGGTTGAGGGGCTTAGGGTCCAGAATGGGCCTTAAAAGGAATTTCAGGGAGCCACTTAAATGACCAAGGGACCCAGTACATAGGGTACAAGATACTTACAGCGTTGCTTACTAAAGCCCCCGATCCTTCCAGTGGTTACAAGGTTCCAATTTATACCCTATACCCTAAACCATTTTTTATAAAGGACTTAATCGAATCCAGGTATTGTAGGTGCTGAGAGTATCCTTCGTGATACGACTCACCCTAAACCATTGGCCGCCCGCGCCCGGCGGCGGCCGGTACCACTGAACGCTACCGCTTCGAGATCTGCTTGCTTGGCCAAGCAGATCGAGTCTACCAGACCTGATTTGGCACTGCTAGCCATGGGGCACAATAGTAAAATTGGGTACCCTTATCTCCCAGCGCGAGAACCCTGGCGGGGACGGGACCTGGTAGAAAGAGCTTGACGAGCGACCCTGGCGGGTATGGCGGGCGACTCTGGCGGGGACGGCTGACGACCCTGGTGGTGGACGGACGACTTTGGCGGGGACGGCGCGCGACCCTGGCGGGGACGGCGGGCAACCCTGGCGGGGACGGCGGACGACTCTGCTGTGACAGCAAAAGGGCCAAAAACAGCTTGGCAGACGACTCTGGAGGGGGACGGCGGACGACCCTGGCGGGGACGGCGTGCGACCCTGGCGGGGACGGCGGACGACTCTGGCGGGGACTTGGCGACTCTGACAGGAACTGAAAAAGCCAAAAACAGCTTGGCAGACGACTGTGGAGGGGATCGCGCCTTATCTCCCAGCGCGAGAACCCTGGCGGGGACGGACCTGGTAGAAAGAGCTTGACGAGCGACCATGGCGGGGATGGCGCGGGGACGGCTGACGACCCTGGACGGACGACTTTGGCGGGGACGGCGCGCGACCCTGGCGGGGACGGCGGGCAACCCTGGCGGGGACGGCGGACGACTCTGCTGTGACAGCAAAAGGGCCAAAAACAGCTTGGCAGACGACTCTGGAGGGGGACGGCGGACGACCCTGGCGGGGACGGCGGGCGACCCTGGCGGGGACGGCGGACGACTCTGGCGGGGACTTGGGGGACTTGGCGATGACTTTGACAGGCACGAAAAGGCCAAAAACAGTTTGGCAGACGGACGACCCTGGCGGGGACGGCGGGCAACCCTAATGGGGACGGCGGACACTCTGGCGGGCACTTGGCTTTGACAGCAACTAAAAAGGCCAAAAACAGCTTGGCAGACGATTCTGGAGGACGGCGGACGACCCTGGCGGGGACGGCGGCCGATCGTGGCGGGGACGGCGGACGACCCTGGCAAGGACAGCGGGGTGACCCTGCGGGGTCCCAGCTCCTCCAAAAAGAGCTTTGCAGCAATCAGCCCATGAAAACCAGCCGTTGCCCATGTAGACGCTCGATTTTGCAAGCACCCGCTCTCCAGAAACACATCAGTGGCATCGCAGCGGACAGCACATCAAAACCAGCCATTCCCTATGTAGACGCTCGCTTTAGCAAGCGCCCGCTCCAGAAATACATCAACGACATCGAATCAAACAGCAAACAAAAACCAGCCGTTCCCCATGTAGACGCTCGCTTTTGCAAGCACGCAGCAAGCACCAAGTAACACAGAGAGAACGAATCTGCAAGTAAATTGCTGTAAATTCAGCTTCAGCACTCAATTCTCAATATTCCCGAATCAACATAATCACGTATCCCCAAGTAGACGCCCGGTGATGCGACCCCCCCGGGTGCTTCCCTGCAAGGTGGGCTGGGATCCAACAAGCATGATGCGACTTAGCTCCGTCACTGTGCAGGGTGTGTCACAGTGCCGTGGCCAGGCGGAAATGTCCGTTTCACGTCTCTGGCGGCTGACGACTATAGTTTGACGGGGACGGGACGTCCTAGAAAGAGCTTGGGGTGGCCGACTCTGGCAAGGAGCTTGGAGTGCGAGTCTGGCGGCAAAGCTGGACAATTCTGGCACGGACTGCCGGGCGAAAAAACCCTGGCGGCCGACTGGATGATCAGCACTCTTGGCCGGACTGGCACGGACAGCGGACGGCTGCAGACCACTTCTGGAGGCCTGGCACTGGGCCCTGACGGACGACTCTGACGACGGCTGACGGACGACTCTGGCGGCCGGCGAGGACGAGCGAGGGCGTCGCTGCTATTTTGTGATTACATCACTCGGATGTCCCTTTGACGTTCCGCAACATTGCAACGTCTTTTCGGCTAGTGCAGCGCTCGAATAAGAAGAAGCAGAACACAAAACCCGTTCTAGTCCTGCTTCGGGTGGTTGTGGGTGGGTTCCACGTTACGAAGACGGCGCGACCCACGACCACTCCATGGGTGGGGCGCGCCGTGGCACTGTGACACACCCTAAACCCTAAACCCTAAACCCTAAACCCTAAACCCTAAACCGGTCGGCAGTTTCTCGGGCTTGGGCCCTGGCATCTTTGCCGGATGCTGGCCCTGAAACCCTCAACCCCTGAACCAAGACTCTGAACTCTAAACCCTAAACCGAAACCCCAAACTCTAAACCCTAAATCTGTGGCTCTGCCCGCAAAATCTCTAACTTGGATGTCCTTTCGATGCTTTCGCTTATATGAATCCTAAACCCAAAGCCTAAACCCTGAACTCTAAACACAAAACCCTAAACCCCAAACGCGAAGCCGAAACCCCTGGACCCTGAAGTGTTTGCCGAAAAGCTTGTTTGAGAAAACTGGTGGATCTTTTCGCCGACTGCGAAGCTATCTGAATATGACTCAAGGGCCCTAACGGCAGCGGGAAATATATACAGTTAACACATGCATGTCATGGCCATGGCTTCCTGTACATGTACAACAGAGGGTGCATTCACACTCAACCTGTTCTCATGCCATGACATCGAGGGAAATCTAAATTAACCACATGAGGTACAATAGGCATTGTCCTCCGGAAGTGGTGTCTGCATGCTACCCTAGCACCGACTCAGCTACTATGGTACATACAACGTATGCCCACGATTGTAGCGTCTGCAATCTACGTCTACAGCTTAGCTCGACTAATACTGTACTCACCAGATTCAATCACCTTTATGATGAAATCCGGTTTCATGGACTTTGTGAAACAATCAGCGGCTTGAGTGGCTGTATCGACCCAGTCCACTCTATCTCCACCCGCAGGGTAGGCCTCAACCGTGCGCTTGCCGTCTTCTGTAAAGATAGACTGGCGAAGAGCGCTAAGCTCGATTTGCAATCGTTTGTCTTGCACACGGGACGGAGCCTCCGTGTTGAGGTGATCGGCTAAGCTGCGGCAGTCCGTCAGCGCTATGTGCGGAACCTGTGTTCTCGCACGAAGTTCCCAATCGGGACCACTACTACCGAATCCGTAGATTTCGGCTAGGGCTGCTCTTATGCGATCCCCTGCCTCTTGGGCACTTTGGAGTGCGTAAGTCTCAGCCTGAAGAGTTGCTCTGCATACTCTTTTGATTGTGGTGGATGAGAACGACACGATCATTGTGTCGTAACGACTACAATTTGGATCGCGAAGCTGGGCAGCTGGAGCGAGAAAATGGATCCGTCCTTGTTGTGATCGGTCTCCCTTTTCACCCGCAAAGCTAGCGTCTGAGGCTGTCAGTACGCCCAGGCTCTCGAAATCAAAGGCACCATTTTTGTATCTTAGCTTAAGGTCGCGACCCTTTAAGGCAAGTTCTAGGACTTTGTTAGCCTCATGAAGAGTGCTAACAGTTGCACCTTTTATCGAGCTCTGAAGCTTCGATACGCGGTATAGAATATCTGGCCTAGCCTGCCTAGAAATCCACGAAAGGCTCCCGACTACAGAACGTAGTTGACGTTCTTCACCTCGGTCAATAAGATCCGAGTGTTTCCTTCCTGCCTTGACATCAATGTAGGTGATCTTGTTCGTGTTATCGGTAACGTCGATTAACACGTCCTTTCCAGATATGTCGAATTGCTTACCGCAGAAGCGTAGTCTTCCCGACTCGCGGCGGCCTACTTCGAACTTCTTTAGGAGCTTATCTATGATAGTTCCGCCCTTGCCTATCGATGCCCATAAAAAGTCATCGACATGTGTTGTCAAGACACAGACTACTTTTCCGGCGGCGCGGTAAAAGTAAAATGCAGGGAAAATCCTGCTTACCTGGAAGCCGACTTCACGTGCTTCTCGGTCGACTTTCCTCCAAAATCCTCTGCCGCTATCGCAGAGTCCGTATACCGGTACTCTGATCAGGAGCATCGCTTCCGGATCTACTCCTGGAAGTCCTCCGCCAGGTTGTCTCATAAGTACAACCCTGTCTATTGGCTCGGCCTGAAAGTAGGCGTTGCGAATATCTGACGATTCTACAGGGACTCCATTGGATGCGGCGAACGCTGATACTAGGCCATGCGTTTCGAGGTCTGAGGTTGGCGCGTCCGTGCGAACCTCTGTGGAATCTTCAAAATTTCCACAGGACACCAGTCTGGATTTGAACTCAGGTTCATAATCCGGCTTAAGACGTTCATGATAGTTCTTAATAGTGTCGACCCATTTAGATGGTATCGGCGTATGACCGGCGTCTAATAGTTCCTTAAGCTGCGCTCCTTTCAGCGGAATTGCCGCTTGAAAATCCTCATATTTCTTCCATTCCTTAGCGCGTGATCCATCGATCCGCAGGCGGACTGCTGGGGTGCATTCCCAGTATTTCAAGGCCTCGGGGAGGTCCTTGAGCTCCTGCTCAACCTGTTCTCTGGAAGAGAACCGGTTAGACCAAAAGCCACGGAGTTTCTGTCGAATACTCACGTTTGCTTCCTCCTCGTGTCTACGTTCCTCAAAACGTGACCTAATAGGAGCCGGCAGATCGTCCAGGAGGTCTGATCTGCTTCCTCTCCTGCTAGGATTAGGGGTTCTTTCTGCCTCGGGTTCAGCTGTACTGACCCGTCGGGATCTCGAAGATGACGCTGGTGGAGGTGATCTAGATCTACCTCTCTCCGGTCGCTCTGGTTGCTCATTCATCTCCTCATCCTCGAAGATTGATGAGAGTGGTCCTGGGCCGTCCAGAAGACCATAGGATGGTTCTTCGACTTCCTCTTGAGGTGTACCTTCCGAAGGTCCTTCTTCGGGCTCCTCATCATCGATGTCACCACCAGGTGCATCTCTGAGATCCTCGAAGTGTTGCTGTCCGCGCACCAGTTCTTCTGGCAGCACGGGTTCCCCTTGGAGAACTGGGTGTGCAAGTGCCTCGGCATCTTGCGCAGGCCTAAGATTCTGTGCGGACACTAGAACCGGTACGTTCTGACACAAAACCCACACGCTCTCGTTCTGGCTACCCTCAAAACCGATTACTCTAGACGCGGTAGACCAAACAGTTTTACCTGTTTTATCCCGCCTAAAGCAAACCACGTCTCCTACCGAGTACGTGTACGGCAGCGGTTTCGCATTCCTGAGAAGTGCACGCTGCACGCGTTTCGAGGTGTCCAAATGGACAAAAGCCTTCTTGGCCTCAGCCCGAGCTTGATGGATTAGGGCAAAACGGCTCTCGGGATCAACTTGGTCGTTTAACGATCCAAGGTCGGCGGTGTTATCCTCCTCTACTAAGGATGGAGGTCCCCGCGGCGTCTTCCCGAGTACCCACTGAGATGGGGAGTAACCTCCATGTCTCAGCATGCTATTCTTGGTGAGGCAACACTCATCCAAGACTGTCTGTAATGCCACTTCGCCTACGGCCTGTGTTTGCGATACTACCTTTCTAGTCATCGCTTTCAGGATCCCGCCGTGGCGTTCCACTCGGCCAATCGACTCGGGTGTTTCTAATGGCGCGTGGTGTACTTGGATGCCATGAGCCGCGCAGAACTGCGCTAGTACCCCGCGATTATGTAGACCACGGTCGCACCGTATAATCGCCGGCATACCAGCCCATGCTGTCCAACGGCGTTGGATGGCCTCTAGACACCGGGCTGATGAAGGCAACTCGTCGCCTACGCGTACGGTCTCTGCAAGCTGAAAACACGTTCCTAAACACACCATATTCATAACTTGGTACTTAGTGCCTTGTGCATCTAAGCATTCAAAGATATCAATACCTAGGGCGTGATTAAAGGAATACCGTTCCGGCATGGATACGGTGTGTGCGTTTCTACGAGGCTGTGCGTCTTCGCACTCATTGCACCTATGAAATTGAGCCGCCTCTATATACGACTTATCGATTCTAGCGGTCCTTAAGAGATTAACTAGAACCTTCTTAGGGCAATGGCCGAATTGGCGATGTAGCCGTCGGATCGCTATGCGTATCCGCTGTGGCACCGCTCGCCATTTCGCGCGACGCTCGGATTCCTCTATGGGTAATCCTCGCAAATCGACGTTGTCGAGGCGAGTTTCTTCCTCGATGGCCTCCTCGGAGGGGTCCATCAAAGCGAAATCGCGCGGTTCTTCCACCTGATCGAAGGGTTCTTCGTCGGCCTCAAGAGCCGGGAAGGCTTCTTGGGAAACAAGTGCAGTAGCTACTTGGTGTTCTGCTATTTGCCGAAGCCACACAACGAAATCTACGGAAAACACATTGTCAAAACTCAATGGCGCCATATAGGGATAGCTATTTGTGGTCCAACCATCAAATATATCCATAATGCCATTGTCGTTGCCATAGTAGGAAATGTCGCCTACTCCGTATACAGGTTGAATAGGAATACTAGCTTCCTGCCACCTATAAGTCTGGGCACTGTCCATTAACAGGTACGGTGTTCCGGATGCTTCGGAGTGGCTAACAACTTCATCTATAAGGTCAGAGTGATTAAGGCCATCTATCGGGTCCTTATACCTTATAGCTACTATGACTAAACTAGGACCCACAGACTGCAGCTCCTTCCTGGCACCACTTGGTGTCCAGGAGCTCGTGGCGTTCAGGCCCATGTCGATGCAGTGGATCATTGGGTCCTGGAAGTGTTGGGGCTCGCTAGTGAAAACAACGATGTGCTTAGGACCAACAGTGGTTCCTACGTTGCTTACATCTAATAGGCGCTTAAGGGCCTTGTCATGGTCCCTTAATTCGTTGATACCTTTGGTTATCAACTTACGCCTCCCCTTACTCAACACTGCCATTGAGCACACAGACTTGAACCCAGCACTAGTTGGGGACTCCGAAGCAATTACTACTCCCTCGTCGCTATGCTCCTTTTTCAAAGTGAGGTTTAGCTGGCGGGCAATAGTTTCGGATTCAGAACTAGGGTCTGATCCAGAGCTAGACCACGACGCCCAACGTTTCTGTTTCTTGGTTCTCGGGTTCTTGGGTTGAGGAGGTTTTGGAGGTAAGGGCCTACCTCTCAAATCATCACTACCCTTACTACCCGAAGGAACCTTCAACCAACCTGGGTCGTCGGGGTCTTCCTTTGGCTTCTTTTCTAGCTTGACCGGCTTCGGTTCAAGTTCCTGTGGAGGTCCAGATCCTACAGGTTGTGCGCTAAGAAGGCTTGGTGGTTGCGGCTTCTTCTTGCTTGCTACACCGGGGCCTGGCTTCAGGACTATAGGCTCATCTAGCTTGGGTTCTGGATTACTCCTAGAACCTGAGCCTAAACCGAACCCTGCACGCTCCCCTGTGTATGCGCCATAGGCTGTGCGCTTCTTGCTTTGCCCCTCAGGTTGTTTCTCTCCCTTGTAGGTAGAGTGGTGAGGCATCCTCTGGCCGGCAACGCCTAGAGGTGGTCTCGCGAGACAAAGGAACTTGTTCTCGCCCGCCACGTCGCTGTCCTCCTCTACGGATGGACAGGGGGCATCAATGCTAACATCCCGGAGCAGGATTGTTAGCTCACCCCTCTTGAAGAGAACAACCGTCTTCTTCCACTGGTCGAAGGCATAGTCGTAGCGGAAGTTCTGCACGGTGGAGCCACCTCGTGGTCTCCACCAAAATCGCACATTGTGGAGCAATGTGCGATTGTTGCCTCCGCCCCTGCCGACGGGGCCGCGCCAGCCGTCTTTGTTCTTGAGCCCGTTATCGGCTTCAAGCTGCTCCCTTTTGATGGTCCTTGCCAGATCCACCAACTCAGGGAAGGAGAGGTTTGCTGCCCACGGCGTGTTGTCGTCGGGCTCATCGTCGATCCCCGGGATCGCGTTCATTTCCTCTTCCGCGACGCTGTTCATTTGGTCCAGCCCGTCCGCAAAGGCGGTACGGGTTTCCTGGCCAACGTCGGCGCTGCTCCTTCCCGGCGTGCCTGATCGACGGCCGTGCTTGCCGGGGTGGCGTCCCTCCAGCCTTTCGGATCTTGATCTCGGTGTCGAGCTCCTCGAGATGTAGCTGCCGGTGGATCTCGATCTCCCTCGCTGGGTAGATCGCCTGCCAGAAGGGCTCTGTGCAGGGGTGCGCCTGCCAGAAGGACTCTGTGCAGGAGTGCGGTGGTATCCTGTTAGATACCCCGCCTGTTGTTGCTGCTCAAACCACTGGTTCCAATCGTCGGCAACACATGCTTTCCCATAGAGTTCCTTATTCTCGGCTTGCAGCTCGAGAATGTTCAACTCGAGGGCCGCTTGGCGGTCCCTCAGCTCTTGGTTTTCCTTCTGAAGACGATCTAGAAGGGCTTCCGCACGCACTGCACGATCGCGCCAGTCAAGGTCAGCGGATCGTCCAGGTGCCTGTGGATTGGGAGGTCCACTAGGGGTACCACCCTCTTCGGAACGCCTCGGTGGCCCACGAGGGGGTCCACGCGGTGACCGATCCTGAGTCGGATTCGGCGGTGGCGGTGGCGGCGCACCTCCGGATGCCGACCCAGGGGTTGTGGTCGTAGACGGTCCTGCCGACTCCTGCTTCTTCGGCTGCTTGTTGGGAGTCGGCGCCCTGCCTAAGGATCCACTAGGTGGATTCCTCGGGGTCCCCGTTCTAACCGGTGGACCAATAGAGGTCGAGGACCTTCTACTCGGTGCAGGTGGTAGGCTATGCGAGGCAGGATCCGGCGGTGGTTGACGCATCTGCCGGTCCCTCTCTGCCTGCGCCGGGTGGCGCGCATAGCTGGTTATGGCGGGATCCAGATGCGCCAAGACCTTATTCCCGAGTTCAGTCGCAGAGGCATGTGTAAAATGTCCTCTGCACCAGGCGCAATGGCCGCCGCACTTCATGTCCCCCCAGGATACATAGGCGTGTAGATGACCTAAAAAGTGGTTCATCCCCAAAGCATACAGGCCAGCCGACACGCAGGTCCCCATAGCGACACTGCGGTGTCTGTTCCCGTTGCAGAATGGCAAGATAATGCACGGCGTCCTCGACTTCACTGCCACCTCGATGTCTCTAAAGATCATCGAAAGGAGTGCAGTGGCTCCAGGCATGAAGATCTGCTCCAGTATCTTCGGATGTCTGCCTACACATCCACCATACTCTCCGTCGTGAGGATCGTTAAGCTTCCTCAGGTCGTGCAGGTAGAGCTTGTGGGACTTCGCAATCGATGGGGGAAAGCTATCCTCCCATCCGTCACGGTTGTGAATCCTTACTCGGGTCTTGCCTCGAGCATCAAATTGATATCTTGCTCCACCAGTCAAGATAACGATGTCGCCGAAGTGGTCGTACGCCTTGTCAAAATGGAAGGATTCAGGGCCAACCGCACACCCATTAACCAGTCCTTCAGTATCAGGTACTGGAGACACAAGGACCATGGCTGTTGGAGAAGGTCCCTTACGGGTACCTTCCTCAAGCAACCCCTCGACTGGTCCCTTAAGGGTACCAATCTCCAGGGATGCTTCCGAATCTTCTGCAACCAGGGCCCTCACTGCAGGCCTAGCTCTGACTATGGACCTACATTCAGGGGTCCTAAGTGCCTTAACACAGGCTGGTAAGTCCTCTTCAAAGGTACTTAAGCATAGTAGAAGTAGTCCTGTTTCCTGGCACCTAGCAAGAGGTACCCGTGACAATGAGCCATCTTGGTTGCGGATCATGCAGGTACATGTTTTCATGTCCTTAATAAGCCCTAAGGTGCTTTGGGCAAACAGGCTCAGCAGCAAGGGGTTTCGGGCAGAGGTGTCTACTTCGTGAGATTCTAGTACACCCCCAATGGTTGTGTCTCCCTTGACTATGCTGAACGGCAAACGACGTTTTCCAAGTGTGTTGGATGTTGCACCTAAACCCGCAAACGACTTTTTCCTAGAATCAACCCAGGGGAAACTTAGGCCTAGCGCCTTAAGTCTCTTCTCGGCTAGTGCTCCCCAGGATGCACTATGGCAGGTGGAATTGCAACCTTCGTCGAGGGCACCCCATACGTGGGCCTCTAACGGGTCCCACATGTCTACTAGGGGGAGGTTGTCAATTCGGACTAGATCGCTACCAGAAGCTGATCCTGCACCTGCAATATTCCTAGGAAAAACCTTAGGTTTTCCATCGCCCTTCCCCTTAGCCTTCGCCTTAGAGAGGGCCTTGGGCGGTGCAGGTTGACTTGGCTCTGAAGGTGAGATCCCTCTACCTTTACCTCGCTTAAGCCACCTAGGTTTCGGTTCTATCCCTGCTCCCTTGCCCTGCCCGGTGGTCCTCGCCGGCGCCGCGGTCGAAGCTGAGTTGCCACTGTCGGGCAGGTCCTGTCGAGAGGCGGAGGCACTGGCCCGGGAGGGTCCAGTGAAGCGGTTAGGCCTCGTGACGTAAGGATCACGGGGCTCCTCTTCAGCTTGCACATAGGCTTGTGCTGCGTCTGCCTCCCATACAACCGACCTATCTACGAAACCACCCTTAGGGTTTTCCTTAGGGGTCGGCTCGACTAGATTAGGGGTCTTAGGGATGTTTTGGTTTTGGCTCGACGACGAGGATGCCTGGGCATTCCTCGGAGAGGATGCTTGAGCATTCCCCTGTGGGGGCGAGGAGGCTTCCGCCTTCCACTTGGCGCGGATGTACTCAGGTCCTGCCTTAGCGCAGGCCTCTCTGTACTCCTCCTCGCGCCTCTGTGCGTCGAGTTCTCTTCTCCTGGCGAAACCCTCTGCCAGGATCTGCTCCCGTCTGCGTCTCCAGGCATCATGCCGTGGGAGATTCTGGAGGTCCAGGTCTCGCTCTGTAGGATCCTCCCACCAAGGGACCGGTTCGGTTCCCTGTCGCTGGCGTGCTTGAAAGTCCAGCTGCATGATCTCCCTTCCGGGAACGTGTCGCACTTGCAGACGGTTCTGAGCCGCCGACGCTGAGGCAGGAGGCGTCACACTGTCGGATTCGGCATCATTCTGAGTCTGCTGGCGCGCCTGCTCAAAGGCTGCGTCAAGATCCTCTTGAGCTTGCCTGGCGATATAATCGTCCAGCTCAGCAACATTGTAGGATCCTGGCGATCCGTCGTCTGACGAACCACCCGGGAACGGGTCGTACAGATCGTCATCGGCCCTGAAGCTTTCTATTAGAATAGCTTCTCGATAATCGCGATCGAGATCCGGGTCCTGGCTGTGCACAACGGAATCGGTCCCCAGGGGATCCGAGATGTTGTACAGCTCCGGAGTATTCGAGGCTGGCTCAGGCTCTGGAGCTGGATCTGGCTCTGAAGCAGGAACGGCTGGAACAGGCTGCTTAGCCTTCCCCTTTCCTTTGTTGCGCCCGGGGCTGCGCCCTCGGGCCACCATTGCTGTCGGGGCGAACTCCCAGGAGGGACTTATGGGACTAGACCCGACTATCATGGTGATTGCTTCCTTAAGCCACAAGTGAAGCCCTGTTGGGTGAATCCGTTCCTCCAACGCAATGGCCTGGTTGATGCGATCTTGGTACAAACCCATGATCTGCAGCACTGCCTCAGGGTCGAGGTCAGCGGTCGCGTCGTCAGCGGTAACCGCTTGAACCAGGGGAAGCGCGAGGTCCGTCGCTTCCAAGATGCGTTCCGAGACGGCTTTCCGTTCTCGGTGAAACTCCTGCGGCACTTCATCAACGATAGTGCCACACATTCTACAGAAGGTTCGGGACGTGATCCTCGAACTACC
Organism: Symbiodinium sp. CCMP2592; assembly: GCA_905221615.1. Taxonomy (NCBI): domain Eukaryota; class Dinophyceae; order Suessiales; family Symbiodiniaceae; genus Symbiodinium; species Symbiodinium sp. CCMP2592. Next base: position 1,037,110 of record CAJNDT010001225.1, on the reverse strand, counting down.
CCGATGGTCTGTTGCTTCGTGTGAGCATACAGAGGGGTCTACGGTATATACATGTTCCCGTTTTTCTTGGGATACATGGCCGCAGTCCCTGCAGGTCTTGCGGACGTAATTCGCGGAACTCCCTTGGTAGGAGAATTCCGTGCACGAGCTACACTTCTCCGCCAAGGGCGGATTCGGTGGAGTCTTTTTCTTCGCGCCCTTTCCCCTCGGGCGAGGGTTATAGGTTCCCTCAGGGATACCTATCGAGGCACGAGTTTCGCGATAGTATTGACCTCCTACACCCTGCTGAATGACATAATATCTATTAAACCAGGTGAGGAAATCCTTAAGGTGCGCGGCAGGGCTCGGCTGGACGAGGGCCCAGCGCACGAACTCAGTCTTACGGGATACCTCCTCGTAAGTCTGGCCCTTGTGTTGACCGAGATTAAATCTTCGGTCGGCACCCTCCATCTGCATTGAGCTAGATGGTTGTGAGGGGGCAGCCTTGGATCTGGGTTCGCCTAGATCCCGCACCATATGGCCACTAGGGTCCATATCGTTCCCTGAGGGAACGTACAGGCCCCCGTCGGGGTCCTGTCGCGGCTCCACAATTGCTATGTGGGCCCGGGGTTTCCCTTTCCCTCCTTTAGAGGTAGGGAATTTGCACTCGGGGTCACCTGCCCAGTGACCAATAGCTCCACACCTGAGGCATTTCGACCGTGCCTTCAGGTTTTTCATTTTCTCGCGACGTTCGTCGAGCGTAAGGTGTGATCGCACTACCTTACCTTTCCCTTTTCCTTTGCGGCCCTTGCCCTTACGCCCCTTCGCTTTTCCGAATGCGGCGTTCGCGGCAAGCTGCAATTGGATTACATGGCCGCTGTCTGCATCCTCGGGATCAAGCTCCTCGAGGCAGTTAAGGGCAGTTGCCTCTTCTTCCTCGAGCTCGAATTCCTCGTAGCCCGGGTCCTCTTCCTCCTCCCCGGCGGGGTAGGAGTGAGGATCGTACTCAGGCTCGTCCCCAAAGGCGGGGTACGAGGTGTCGTCGTACTCTTCGGCATCGTCGCCGTCGTCCGGCGGCGCGTCGTCGTAGTACTGCGTCTCGTCTTCAGCGACGTAGGCGCGACGGTTAAAACCCTTAGACCTATTCTTACCGTAGCCCTTAGGGTTCCCGCGGCGGGCACCAGGATGGTGATGCGGTCGGCGGTCCTGAAAGGTACCGCCACCTAAGGAACGACCTTCCTTTAGGTGAACGCCGCTGTAGTGCTCCACTAGGGTAGCAGCAACTGCTTCAAAGCTCCGGTTGCTAGTGGTGCATGCCTTAATGACAAGGCACTCTTGCCGAGTCAAACCGGAAAGCTCCAATAGCAATTCTACGCGCATCGGCTCGGAAAGCTCGATGCTGGCGTCGAGAGTTTTGAGCAGTTTCCACCAGCGTCGTCGTCGGCTGACGTACGACAGCATCGACTCGCCACCTTGGCGTGCGAGGACACCTTGCTTTTGGCCCGCACGGAAGAGCTCTCGAGCTTCTTCGGTCGCACGGGGGAAGACGACATTCCTCAACTTGGTGATGAAATCCCGGAGGCCACCAGGGGCAGTCAGGGATTCGATACCGATATCCCGGGCGAGTTCGAAGGCTTCGTCCCGAAGTCCTTCCAGCACTTTATGCACCATTTCGGTTCGTGCTTTAACCGCATAGGATGACATTTCGTCGGCAACCGGCAGTTCTGTGACCGAGTCAGGTGACTTCGGTGCAGATGGTCTCCTGCGAGATCCACCATCAGAGGCTGCTGCAGCTGCCTCGGCTGCATCTATGTCGGGCCTGTCCTCGGGAGGTACAGGGGCAGTGGCTCCCGCAGTCGGACTCTGCTCCACGACGCGGCTCTCATCGTCACTGCCTTCTTCTTCTGGCTCCACGGTCTTCTTAGGTTTGCTCCTGATGGCATCTTCGTACAGTTTAAGCCTCATAGAGGTCCTAAACTCCCAGTCGTGGAACGTACTGGGGGTGCCATCATATATGTAGCTCCCGCTACGAGTCTCAAGGGGAGTACTCGAGTAGGTGGAGCGACTGTACCGAAGACCGGCCACGGACATGCTTGGCGAAAGTTCGAAGGGAAAGAATTGAGAGGGAGGTATGCAATGGTAGGTGTTGAGCACAGGCTACAGGCTACTGCGATCCGCGCAGATACAGGTCCCGGAGGTACCTGGCTCCGCTGCCAGTTTGAGAAAACTGGTGGATCTTTTCGCCGACTGCGAAGCTATCTGAATATGACTCAAGGGCCCTAACGGCAGCGGGAAATATATACAGTTAACACATGCATGTCATGGCCATGGCTTCCTGTACATGTACAACAGAGGGTGCATTCACAGCTTGTTACCCCGAAACAAAACCTGCGTACCAGGTCATATGATTCTTCGTGCACAAGCAAGGGCGTAAATCCAGGAAAGATTGGTCAACAAGTGTGCTGGCCCCCTTTTAACCATCATGTCAGCCCGGACCATGAACCATACACCTCCTAAGCCGAAAACACCCCTACACCCTAAATCCGAATAGCAGGGCCTTCATACTTAAAAGAGGCTTTTGTATGTACTTTGATATAGAACTTACCAGGACATGTATCAATTCAGAACCGAATATCACGCCCTGGATGCAACACCAACCTGCACCCTCTAAGCTGGAACATGAGCTGAACCCGAAGCATGTCGTTCTTCACTTGCGCGCTCCAGGAAAGAAGCGGACCCAATCTAGGACCAAGGAGCTGGGATTTAGGATTTGGGAACGCGGATTTCCCTAAAACCCTAAGCCCCTAAACCCCTAAAACCCTAAACCCTAAACAACAAACCCCTAGACCCTAAACAACAAACCCCTAGACCTTAAACCCTAGCCCCCAAACCCTCCAACGTTGCCATTGGGGTTTAGATCTTCAGGCTCAGGGGTCTCGGGCTTGTGCCCGGCTTAAGCTGTTTAATACAGGGGCCATAAAGAGCTCCTTAAAGGGGTCTATAAGGGATCTATAGTTGGGTTCTATAATATAGGGGCCCAAAATTATTCGAATAGGGCTTTGGGGCCCATTCTACCCTAAAAATAGTAGGGAGCCCCCAAAATAGTATTGGTAATTATTTTAGGCCTCTGGGCCCATTATACCATATAAATATAGTCGGGAGCGCCCAAAACAGTATTGGTAATTATTTTAGGCCCCTATATTAAGGTGTTAAGCCGGCCTTAGACCCCAAGCTCTCAAACCAGAAACGATTCTGGGCCCTCCCGGCGAAGTGAGCTGCATGGCACGCTCCTGATCGCAAGCCGTTGCTTGGGGCCGTGCGAGACCGTTGGGGCACCACTTGCAGGATCAGGGGTAAGTACACTATAATATTATAAGTGGGGCTGCTTCCGAAGTCTCCTGAGCCTACAAGTACGAGTTTAGGGTGCTGGAGTTCCGTGAGATCCTGCTATGCTTGCCACCAGCCTACACTGGGGGGCCTGATCCCAGTGTTGCCTCACTGATCGGACGAAATCTTTGGTGCATCCTTTCACCGAGGGTTTGGGTCTACCCTAAACCCTAAACTGGCTCTAAACCCTGATCCCTTTCAACGCTAAAACCCTAAACCCTAAACCCTAAAACCCCTAACCCCAAACCGTCTACCCTTCTGGTATTGGGCCTTTGGGTCTTGGACAAATAAAGATCCGACAGATGCTGTGTCTAGGGATTAGGCTTTGGGGTTAGGGTGTTCAACTACGAACCCCGTAGACAAACAGTTGAAGCAATACGTTAGAAAATGGGGGGTTGGGGGTTATCATAGCTCAGTAGTATAAATAAGGGATATAATACTTTCTACTTATTCTGACCCCTGAAGTACTACTTTTGATGTTGATAAACCCTTTGGATTTATGCTACGACCAAAACGAAAAGCCTCAAGCCCTGAACCTGACCCCCCGGACGAGCTGAGCCCCGCACATTGCTGTATCTGTCAGACCTGGTTTCAGCTCAGGGTTCCTAAACCCTAAACCCTACACCCTAGCCCTAAACCCTAGCCCTAAACCCTAAACCCTAAACCATAAACCCTAAACCGGCTTTAGGGTTTCGTTCCAGGCGTCCGGGCTTTGGGGTTCAAAGCTTGGGGTTAAGGGTGTACCTGTAGCCGAAAAGACCTACCTGTTTTAAGGAACTATATCGGTGGTTGTCAAAATTAGGGTCCCTTTTTGAGTCCCGATTATAGTATTTGGGACCCTAATTTTGACAACCACCCATATACAGAAACTAAGGAACCCTAAAAAAGGTAGGTCTTTTCGGCTACAGGTAGGGTTCACGGCTTTGGGGATCTAGGCTTGCGGCTTGTCATCTTCCGGGCTTTCTCGGAGCCGTGGGTGAAGCTTGAAAGTTTCACACAGTCACGGTTTAGGGCTTAGGGTTTAGGGTTTAGGGCTTAGGGTTTAGGGTTTAGGGTTTAGGGTTTAGGGTTTAGGGTTTAGGGCGTCTCGCCGCGCAGCGGCAGTATTTTCTATGTAGGATGGCGCCCCAACACTCCCAGGGGTGTGGGGGGCGGCATATCGACGTCTAGCGTTCGAATGCGATTCCACCACTAAACAATTACACATTGGTTCCTCACCTTTTCCCACCCGCTGTGAGAATACACAGGCTACCACCCAAAACATTGCCTTTTAGGGTTTAGCGCTTACGCCCTCAATTCCCACCTGCCCGGTCTGTCTGTTGGGCCGCACCTACACACGCCACAAAACAGAGCGGGTCAGGCAGGGGTCAGGGAGAGGCCAGGACAGGGTCAGGGGGGCCAGGAAGGGGCCAGGGGGGGCCAGGGGGGGCCAGGGGGGGGCCAGGGGGGGTCAGGGGGGGCCAGGGGGCCAGGGCGGTCCCAGCAGGGAAGCCTCGACAGGCAAGGAAAAAACGCCAGGTCTCCCCCTAGGACCCGCCAGGCCCCCGGGTCCCTGGAATCTGCCAGCTGGGGGACCCCCCTGGGCCGGCCTCTGGGGCCTTTTCTGAGGGGGGCCAAAAGGAAAACACCACCAAGGGATTTGGTCGTCGGGTTTAGGGTGTTTTAATCTCTTGAGAATCGAGGGAATTCTGGGCGCCACGCAAGGGGCCTAATGGCTTGGCTCAGCCCTAGGGGCTGAATTCGACCATTCTCCAATGGCTCCACCCATTGTCCATCCAGAGTTGGTGTCACTCACTGCCGGATGTGGTCGTCGGGTTTAGGGTATTTTAATCTCTTGAGAATCGAGGGAATTCCCTCTGCGAATATGGGCGCCACGCAAGGGGCCTAATGGCTTGGCTCAGCCCTAGGGGCTGAATTCGACCACTCTCCAATGGCTCCACCCATTGTCCATCCAGAGTTGGTGTCAATCACTGCCGGATTTCCTTCTGGGTCCAGGCACCCTAAGAAAAAGGGTGGGTACGGCCTAAGCAGGCCTGGGTGGGAATTTAGGGTTTAGGGTTTAGGGTTTAGGGTTTAGGGTTTAGGGTTTAAGGTTCAGGGGTTTAGGGCTTAAGGGGTTTAGGGTTCAGGGTTTAGGGCCAAGGTTCAGACTTTGGCATCTTCATAGATGCCGAGGGGTCCGAGTTCATAAACCAAAGGACAAACCGTGAAAGGAGCCCTAAACCTTATAACTCAAAATCCTATGCCCTGAATCCTACATCCTAGGTCCATGACCAACATCCGAAACTTTTTCAACGCCTAAATCCTCAAAGCTTGACACGAAACCTTCACGCCTAAATTGGCCACCCTCAAACCCCAAACCCAAACCCTGAAGCCCCAACCCAACAACCTAAAGCAAAAGCACTTAAACTTCAAACCCTGCACCTTGGGCCGTGAACACTTCTCCCGATTTAATTTAAGGGTTTAAGGTTTCTTTGTTAGGGGTTTTAAAGGGTTTGGCGGTTTTGGGGTTAGGACTTAAGATTTCAAAGGTTACTTAATTGCGAGTATAGAGGTTCTCTAAAGACATCCGACCTTCAACCCCAAGCCGTAAACCCGATACCCTGAACCCTGGGCACTAAACCCCCCGCCCCCCCATTCCCTACAAAGCCCGCCTTCGCGTCGGTGCTTTGTCCATCCCTCGCGACCTGAGCCGTGCTTAGATCGCTTTGGGGTTTATGCCTTCAAGGGATCGAGTTTAGAGGCTTGGGGCATCGGGCCTTTGGGGCCCCGTTGGGTACGGCCCCCACTCAGTAGTAGTTGACTAAGATTCATAATACAGATATATTAGGACCTTAATGGACTGGGCTTTTAAGTAACCAGGGAGAAAAAAGTATAAACTTGTATTTCATAAGGGTTCCTTTAAGAAAAAAAGTATTAAAGTATGGTACTTCAAAGCCCAGTGGAAGCCCTATTATAGACTCTTACTGTCTAGGGGCAGATCTCCGGTTGATGCTCAGAGTTTTGGAGCTCTGCTGTTGAGCAAGATTCGCGATCAAGCTCCTACTTTCGTCGTACGTCCCACGCGGCCCAAAAACCCTACAACACGGTAGATGTAACTAAAATCCAGTAGACCTTAATACAGGGGCCTTAAAAAAATGGAATAAGGTTTTCGGGGCCCAATATGAATATACGTTTAATAACGAAAATGACTCCCGAACTCTACTCCCAAGCTGGATCCCTCAACCCTGAAGCCGAGAACGAGCATCCATGGAGCGTCCTCCTCATATGACTAGATCTATATACAGTAGAAGCCAGAAAGTTGGAACATCATCATCCTCATGCCCTTATGGTAAAGTATAAGGGATCCTAGCACTAATCCTCCTAAAACCATGTTCCAACTTTCTGGCTTCTACTATATTGCGGGTCTGTTCAAAGCGCTTGCTGTAGTCATTATAACAGCGAGGTGGTCGCTTGAGGGCCCAACCAACAGAGAACTACCGGAAACATATCATGTGCTGACCACGCCCGTTATGGCATGGTTCCCCTGAACCTATCAACTCACTAAACCCTGAACCCTGAACCCTATAGATTCCTTATAGTACTCATAGATCCCTTTTCAGGAACCCCCTATCAACTCCGCTAAACCCTAAACCCCTAAACCCTAAACCCTAACCCGTTTATGGCTTGAGGGTTTGGGGTTTTAGGGTTGAGGGCTTTAGGGATTAGGGTTTAAGGGTTTGGAGCTTAGGGTTTAGAGCGTAAGCGAGGGCACGCAAATCGCGAAGACAGTGCCCTGAATAATTCGTAGTCGCCTCCCCTTATCGCCCCGATATAGATATGCTAAAAGTACCGCAAAGCCCAACCAAAAAAGTTTGTTTAGGCCCCTATTTCAACAATCTTGGAGGCTCAGGGCTCAGAGTTAGGGTTCGGGGTTTGGGCCCTTGGGGCACGGGCATCTAGAGCTGAGGGTCTGGGGGTTCATGACTCATGGGCTGAGGGTTAGGGTTTAGGGTTTAGGGTTTAGGGTTTAGGGTTTAGGGCCTCTAAGCTCCTTTTTAATGTCTGCCAGGCAGTCGCCTGAGGGTTAGGGTTTGGGGTTTATAGTAGAAGCCAGAAAGTTGGAACATGGCTTTAGAGGGATTCGTGCCAGGATCCCTTATACTTTACCTTAAGGGCATGAGGAGAATGATGTTCCAACTTTCTGGCTTCTACTGTAGGGATAAGAAAAACAATAGCTAGAAAAGGCCTCTGCGAAAGGAGTTCTGTGTGGGTTACTACGCGGCCCAGGGTGTAGTTTCGGGACCTTATTAATTGCAATAGGGTTTAGGGTTTAGCATACAGAACTACAGGACTGTTTGGAACCCTAAGGTATAGTGCCGGTCATTATTCAGGATTCTGTGTGACTCTATATAACCCCCAAAGACAAGCTCTTCCGGAGAAGAAGGACTGAGCCCTGGACCCCCTGGGCGCAAGGTGGAGGTTTTTTGGGAGGGGAACATGGTCTGAAGGTGTGGGGTGCTCGGTTTGAGGTCGTCACGGTCAGCGGGGTTTAGGGTTTTTGGTTTAAGGCTGAGGGTTTGGGGCTTAGGGTTTAAGGCTTCGGGTGAGGTCCGGGGGTTAGGATCTAGCTGGGGCTTTCAGGCGTGTCGGTTTGATGCAGCCGATTTCGGTTGTGGGACGCCGCACCCTAAACCCTAAACCCTGAACCCTAAACCCCTTAAACCCTAAACTCCTGAACCTTAAACCCTAAACCCTAAACCCTGAACCCTAAACCCTAAACCCTAAACCCTAAACCCTGAACCCTAAACCGTAAACCCTAAACCCTAAAGCCTGAACCTTAAACCCTAAACCCTAAACTCTAAACCCTAAAACCCTGAACCCAACGGATCCTGAACCCTCAACTCTGCGAGCTTCACTCCCCAACGTTGCGAATCCAAAACGCGATCCGAAGAATATCGGGGACAGAGTTTTCGGGCGTAGGGGCTTTGGGTTTTGGGGTTTAGGCGGCATCCCAAACCCCTAGAAGCCCCAAGTTCCTACATTTAGGATGTCCTTAAGGGGGGGGGGTCCAAGGGGGGTAGGTAACCTAGTAATCCCCATTATTCCCCAATACTCCCTAAGCTTCCCTAAGGTTCCCCAAAGCTCCCTAGTACCCTCCCCCCTTGAACCACCCCCCCTTAAGGATCCTATAATACATGTATCTGTCTCCATGATCCTGCAGAAGACAGCGGCATGACAGTGACAACTCACCCTCTTACTCTAGAAGGTGCTCTGAGCTCCTCTAAACCCTAAACCCTAAGCCCAAGGCCCCAAACTTAGCCCGACCTCCCCAAACCCTAAACTCAAAACCTGAAACCCTACATCCTTTCAAGATTCCTGCTTTGAGGCAGACCAGGATGCTCTGCTTAAAGGATCATGGGACTTAGTAACTAGAGTTATCATTAGGGTAACTACACATATAACTACCTATAAGCTGAATTAACGTACTTATAGCATTACTTACTAAGTCCCCTGATCCTCCAAGTGGGCTCTTGCTCATGTCAACCATGGGGTTTAGGGATTACGTAGGTTTTAAGGTTCGTTTGCCTAGGGTCTAAGATTTAAGGTTGAGGGTATTATTAGTTATTAGGGTTTCGGGATTCGCGCCTAAGCTTTAAGGTGTACTTGGATCGAGGGATTGGGGAGCATGACACCCACAGGGAAGAGAACAAGACAAGACAAAAAAAACACGGCATCCGCCCTCCTTTACCTGGATCCACCCCAAGCCAATCACCCGACTCGGAAACCTGCTTGGGCGCTTGGGGTGAACATGTGCAGTCTGCTATCTATCCATCTGTATATCTGCCTATCTATTATTTTATACATATGTACATGCATATATAATTGTATATGTACACATATACTCTTTGTATATGTAGCACCAAATCATAGTACGTGTATATGTACACACACATATATATATATATATATATATATTCCAAAGACCAAAACCGGATCACGGGGTTCACGCCGGGGCCCGGGCTCAATGTCTAGCTTTACACTCGCCATCATAGGCAGCTTTCCGAGGTTTCGGATGTTCTTCTGAATTGCCTGGCGCAGGGCTTTAGGGCGTAGGGTCGTTTTAAAGGGATCCTTTTTAGAGGTCCTTTAAAGGGTCAAGAAAGGATCTATAGTAGAGTGTTTTGGGGGGTTTTACAAGGACGATATAGGGGCCCTAAATAAATGCCTATACTTCACTGGTGGTTCCTTGTTATGAATTTTGTCTAATGGGCCCCACAACCCTATTCTAATTGTTACGGCCCCTATTGTAGGGCTTTAGGGCTTTAGGGATTTAAGTTTTAGGGTGTAGGGCGTACGGTCAGGGCTGTAGCATCTGGGGTTGAGGCTTTTAGGGTTCTGGGGTTTAAATTAAGGTTTAGGACTCAGGGATCAAGGCTTTAGCTCTAGGGCTTAGGATTCACGGCTTTAGAGTCTCTGGGTTTATTTTAAGGCTTCGAGGTCTACAAGTTTGGGGTGTTAAAGGATTAGGGATTCAGGGTTTAGGGCTGAAGGCCTAGGGTTTCGGGTTTAAGTTTGCAGTTTCCGGGTGTGAGCCTCCGAGCCATGGGGTTTATCTCTCAGATTTCGGGCTGTCGCTCCGTTCTTGGAGATGGATCCGTTGTGTCCTGGGGTTCTGATGACCTCAGCACTGGCAGCAGAGCCGTTCAGGATCGTTTGAAGAACTAGTTCATGGCTGGCATAGGATTCAAAATCTAGATTTCTATTCCTTATTGGGTTTAAGTACCCATAAAAATGTAAAATGTCATCAACTATGACAAAGAGAATGTACAGCATGTCAGAGCCTGCCGACCGGCGATTACTGCCAAGCTTGCTGATGGCTCTCTCATGATGTGGGGAGATACTCTCTTTGATGCCGGTGGGTACATTAATGTAGGGGCCTCAATAATTAGAATAGAGTTTTGGGGGTTCCTTCGTAGAATTATCGTACCATATACCCCCAAACCCTAAGTCTCGGTAGTGCTATCCAGGATCAGCTGAAGACTGCTACTTAAAGGATCATGGGACTTAGTAATTAGGGTCATAATTAGGGTAACTATACATATAACCCCAATTAGGGTACTTATAACCTTACTTACGAAGTCCCATGATCCTCCAAGTAGGGAGAACCGAAGTTCCAGAGGTGCATCTGCTGCCATTCTTGACGATGGATCCGTCGTGAGGTGGGTGAGGTGGGGTGAAGCTGCAGATGCTGGGGTCCGCGCTTGCATTGAGGGGCTGTGGCTTTGGAGTTTAGGGTGTAGACTAGCAGGAACGATGTCAACGATACTGCGAACTAAAAATGATCACACCCTGTACGAGCTACGACCCTTCGAACGGCGGCAGCTGAAGAAGACCGGTGCTGCTATCAACGGTCATGCATACGAATCTAATGTTTAACCCTAAATCTTAAACCCGACAGATTTCAGATTTCCAGGCGTAACATCTTTGAAACGAAAAGCGAACCTGACAAAAGGCCAAGCGGACTTCAAAAGTGCTTAGCTTTCATTGACTAGCTCCAATCAAGGTACTATAGGGGCCTTAACAATTAGAATAGGGTTTATTTTAGGATATATTATTTTATAATTACAATAAGGAACCCCCAAAATAGTACAGAATATCACGTGAGGGCGGTGTGCGTCCCAGACTCAAACAGTATAGGTAATTATTTATAGGCCCCTGCATTAAGCCCCAACACCCTAAGGTCTGCCTCTGCTTCTCGCAACCCAGTTGACTTGGCTCTAGGTTTTCGGGTGTAAATTTAAGTTAAGGTTGTAGAGTCTAGGGAAAACCGGGATAAAGGTTCCGGTCGGGTCGAAAAATTTCAGGAAGATCCTCCCATGTGCGCACGGCAGTCTTTCCCCGGACACGGGCGAGGGTTGGAACGCAACCCCAGATCCCCAACCCCCTAAAGCCTTAAACCGCAAAACCTTGCACCCCATGAAAAACCCAAATCCCTAAACCCCAAAACCCTAAACCCCAAAACCCTGAACCCTCAAACCCCAAAACCTAAACCCCTAAAACACTACTAAACGGCCTCCAAGATGGTCTGAACCTTCTGCGCCACCAGCTGGCAGTGCTTGATACACCACACCTGACAGCTGGGGGCGCCAGAGAGTGTGGGTTTTGTTAATGTGTACCGACTTTTTGATCCAGCCTGCCAAGATCTGGCTTACACACTACAGGCACACTTGCTCTCAGATGCGACCAGTGTAGGGTTTAGGATTTACGATTTACGTTTGAGGATTTCGGGCTGATAGTGTTCGGGGTCTTTGGTATCTTATAGGGCTGAAGCATTAGGGTTTGGGACGGCTCAGGGCTTAGCATTGGAGGCAGTTTTTTTAACCTTCAGCCGAAAAGTCTAGTATAGGGGCCTTGATAATTAGACTAGGGTTTGGGGGTATATTCTACTTAAACATAACCTCGATTACACTACCACGAGGACCTCAAGTACGGAGGGCTCTCTGCGACACAAGGGCTGCTGAACCGGAAGTGAAGGATCTTCAGGTTTTAGATTTAGGGCTTTAGGGTTTTAGGGTTTAGGGATCAGGGTCCGGACAAGGGTTTGAGTGAATTGTGATGGAAGACAGTATTGCGATTCTCTATCGGCCCGGACAAGGGTTTAAGTGAATTGTGATGGAAGACTACAGTATTGAGATTTTCTAGCGGCCCGGACAAGGGTTTAAGTGAATTGTGATGGAAGACAGTATTGAGATTCTCTATCGGCCCGGACAAGGGTTTAAGTGAATTGTGATGGAAGACTACAGTATTGAGATTTTCTAGCGGCCCGGACAAGGGTTTAAGTGAATTGTGATGGAAGACAGTATTGAGATTCTCTATCGGCCCGGACAAGGGTTTAAGTGAATTGTGATGGAAGACAGTATTGAGATTTTCTAGCGGCCCGGACAAGGGTTTAAGTGAATTGTGATGGAAGACAGTATTGAGATTCTCTATCGGCCCGGACAAGGGTTTAAGTGAATTGTGATGGAAGACAGTATTGAGATTTTCTAGCGGCCCGGACAAGGGTTTAAGTGAATTGCTATTATGGATTCGGAAGACTATCGGCCCGGACAAGGGTTTAAGTTGCAAGCCACCAATACTCGGACCGTGCGTGACCCCAAGTAACCTACCTGTTTGAAAGCTTATATAAAGAAATCATATTAAGGAACCAGGTTCCGTAGAGTCCAGGTAGGGTTTAGGGTTTTGGGGGCTTCCCCCCTTGCCTGCTCCAGGTTATGTGGGCAAACAGCATGGGGTACTGCCTGCAAAACTCGACCTCCTCGCCGTGGTCCTCCGCCACTGCATGCTGGGCAGCTGGATGCCCTTCAAGCCTGTGAGCACGAACCTCCAAGCCAAAGGAGCCCGAGGTGTGGTTCTCCAAATAGACGATTCTCATGGTCCATTTTACTCCGCACTCCGCACTTACGGCGGGCGGCTTCCGCCAGAAGCGGCACATTGACCATTCATGGTCACAGCTTGGGTCGTCGAGGTTTTTTCCAGGGTGGTGACAGGGCCCACCGCTGCCTGGTAATTAGGCTAGGGAGTGCTGGGCCTTGGTCCGGTTACACATTGCTGGGCCCACCGGTGAGATGAAGTCGGCAGTTTGTGCTTGGTTTCGACTTGCTCCATCTAGCTTGCACGCTGTCGCGAAAGGCGCCTTGTCCCCCCAAGGGCGTGTAGGCTTTAAGGTTATACTAGAATTGTAATAAGGAACCCCGAAATCGTACAGGTAATGATTAAGGCCCCTACAGTAGGCTTTAAGGTTCGGGGCTTAGGGTTTATGTGCTTCCTTGGGCTTGGCTTGATGACTCCCCGGTTGCCTTGAAGCCTTCAAGCCCAATGCGTCAGGCACCAGATCGGACGCTTGATGTGAAGAATTACTGAATGAAGAAGCCAGTGTTTGAGGGTTTAGGGTTTAACGGTTTATAGGGCTTAGTGTTATTTACTAGAAGAGCCTGAAGAGCACTATTGCTAGGCATGCAAGTCCAACACCCTGAAGCCCAAAAATGAAGAACTCAAACACAACACAAAACATGGAGCCTTGTACTGCGGGGCCACATCTCGGTAGCCGATGATGCGGTAGGACTCCCTTGACGCATGTTGGTTTCTTAGGGTTTGCAGATTTCAGGCTGGGTACAGGGCCAATGGTCCAGGTTGCTGCTCGAATTTTGAACTTGGGATTCGGGCTTGGGATTCGTCAGGAGTAAGACGTGCTAAGGTAAGACCATCATTCCGGGTTGTCGTCGTTTTACAGTAGTGTTTAGGGTTGCATTTGTAGTCGCAGCAAAAATAAGCTACGACGGCCGGGAAGTGCCGAACACACTCTGCGCCCTCGGCTCGATGGCAGGCGCAAGGGGGTCGGCAGCTGGTCCGCCGTGATCGATCCGCATCGCACGGTGTCATCCTCCATCTCGTAGTACCGGCGGTATCTGTCGCCACTGCCACAGGCTATGTAGATCTCGCATGGAAGGTTCCCGCTGTGGCGAGGTAGCCTTATTCCATGCAACAGGGCAGCACAGTACAAACGCGCTCTCGACGTAGTCCTTCCTCTTCGCGGTCGCCCGATTTGGCGCGCGGATTTCCGGCACGGGGTGACTGTCATCGTAGCTCAGGCACAGCTCCCTCCCCTTGCCCACCTGGGTTGTGGCGACTCGCGACATACAAAAGTCGAAGTCTTCATACTTACTGTTACTGACTCGCCCCATTATAACGTGTTTCAACCTTTTGCATCTATTACCTGGCCTTCTAGTATATCATAAACGTATTGATTGAATTCCTCAAGTTGCCTGCTTGACCACATCGATGCCTTGGGCAGTTCTGCCTTCGAAGTTCACTCACGGAGCCTAATCCCTCCCTCAACCTTACACCCTAAACCCCTGAACCCCTAAACTCCTCAACCTTACACCCTAAATCCTGAACCCTGAAACCCCAAAGCCCTAATCCCTCCCGATTTGCACCATCCGACCAAGCTCCACTCTACTTGGGGCCCTTAGCAATTGAGGCTTTCGGGTTGAGGGTTTGGGGTTGCGGGTTTGGTGTTTACGGTTGAGTGTTGAGGGTTTGGGGTTGAGGGTTTAAGGCTTAGGGATGAGAGTTCTACTCGGGCAGTTCTCTAAATCAGGGTCCCGTTTAGGATCCTTTTACACGCGTGCCGTACTATTGTGGGACCTCTGTCCCAAAGCTTTGGGCCCTTAACAAACAGACTCGGGCCTGGGAAAGTTTACGATACTTCGAGGATCATGGGACTTAGTAAGTAAGGTTTATGGTTCCTTTTAATAAGGGTACTATAGGGTTCGAAAATAGGGTTCCTGAAAGGGATCTATAGGGGTTCTATCATGGGGATCTGGGACTAGCCTAATAAGCAAGGTTTTAAGTACCCTAATTGGTGTTATAAGTATAGTTACCCTAATTATAACCCTAGTTACTACGGTGGATGATATAAATCCTGCATTACCTTAAGGACCCTAAACTATGGAATTATGGTATATTCCTTAGTATATGGGTCATGCAGGATTTATATCATCAACCGTAAGTCCCATGATCCTTTACGATAGGGGCTCGGGTTTAAGGTTCAGGGCTGGGGATGCGCTATGATATAGCATACTTGGAGGGTCATGGGACTTAGTAAGTAAGATTATGAGTCCCTTAAACGGGGTTATAAGTAGTTATAAGTATGGCTACCTTGTTTAAAACCCGAGTTACTAAGTCCCATGATCCTTTAAGTAACCCTAAGACCCCTCTTGTAGAGCCCTTATAGACCCCTTTTAAGGAGCCCTTTTAAGGAACCCTAGTTACTAAGTCCCATGATCCTTTAAGTAGTGAAACCCCGGAGCCCTGAGAAATAGTACCAGTAATCATTCAGGCCCCTCTTTCACTGGTGATCGACTCATCACTGTACATCCAACCCAGGTCTAGCCTCGGTAACAGCAGTTATCGAACTTATATTTGTGCCACAATCAGTATAAGTAGAATCCACTAGAAGCAAGCTATAAGTACCGAACCTCGAAGCAGAACACGGCAGAAACCGAGAGCTCTGAACCCTGAATCTGAAGATAAGTCCTCTGACCTAAACGCTCAAGCCTAAACCTCAACCCTACACCCCAGTCAGCAGAGGACGTCGGAGGAAAATCTGTCGCCAGGACCACTCAATGGTGTAACGTAGAAGTCTTTTAACCCCAGAATTAAGACCATGTCGGACAATTCCTCGCATCTGTACGATAAGCATAACAGAAACTTTAACAATCCTAAGGAGAGCCCTGTAAAAGGGGCTTCTGGGAGCCCGACCCCCTAAACCCTAAAGCCTAAACCCTCAGGCCTAAATCCTAACGTACACCCTAAACCCTAAACCCTAAACCCTAAAGCCTAAGCCGTAAACCCTATACCCTAGGCCCTAAACCGTGAGCCCTAAACCCTAAACCCGAATGCCCTAAACCCTAAACCCCCTAAACCCCCTAAACCCTAAACCCTATAATGACCCTAACGCCCTAAACCCTAAACCGTAAACCCTAGACCCTAAACCCCCTAAACCCTAAACCCAGGGACAAAAAAACAACGCCCTGAGCCTCGCCCCCCTTCTTGGAGGGTCGGGGGACTTAGTAAGTAGGTAGTAAGTAGACTTATAAGTACCCTAAAAGGGACCCTAATTGGGGTTATGGTAGTTATAAGTCCCGAAAATAACCAGCTACTAAGTCCCCCGACCCTCCAAGTAGGTATATACTCTTAATATAGCTATTATATACCCATTAAATAGCTATATAGCCCAGAATGGGGTAGGGGTCCCCATTAAGGGTCCCTCCTTTTCCCCTAAAAGTCCCCCGACCCTTCAAGTTGCTCTTTAAGCTGCCCGGCTTCAAGGCACATGAAAGGGGCTCTAAGGGCGTTTTAGGGTTTAGGGGTGTAGGGATTTAAAGCTTTTTAGGGTTTAGGGTCTATAGGTGTAGGGATTTAGGGGTTTAGGGGTTTAAGGGTTAGGGTTTAGGGATCTAGGTGTTTAGGGTTTAGGGTGTGGGGCTTGTTGGTCCTTTCTTGGGGGCTTAAGGCTTAGGGTCCTTGCTTGAGGGCTGCTGTCTGCGATGACGCCTTACATCGTGGCGATTTTTACTGCTGTTGATACTCTTAGGCCATTCCAACATCCGTTCGCACACGTTTCATGATTTCGTGGAGTGCTACCGTAACAAAAAACTATGAACACATAATTCTTAAAAGCCCTTACTTAACCCGAAAACCCAAACCCCTAAACCTTTAAAACGCGGTTCCGGCATCATCCAGGAGCCTCAGGAAGGGCAACCAGAGCTGCAGTGACAGCGTGTCCGCCAGTGCAAGCTGTCCCTTGTTGCTCTGCCTGGCTGCTAGGGCTTACGTAGAACTTAAAGGTTTAGGGTTTAGGGGTTTAGGGGTTTAGGGATTTAGGGCTTTGGCCGTTTGGGGCTTTAGGGTTTCAAGGTTTACGGTTTTTAGAAAGCAGGGTAGCATGTTGATTTTCCGTGTATGCCGACTGCGATAGAATAAGTAGACTATGTAGAAGATTGAATGTGCTGAGCGCTCTGGAGCTGTTCCTGCACGGCACGGCTGTCACCACCGAAGCCAGGCTCACGCGACGTCACGAACGAATAAGCCCTAACTAACCTAAAATTTCGACCCTAAACACCAAACCCTAAAATCCTAACCCTAGCCCTCCAGGTTCAGACACCCTTTGGGCCGCACTCTTCGTCACCCCCGAGCCTGAAACCCTGAAACCAAAACCTGACACTAGAACCCAAACTCTGAGGACCTTAAACTTCAGAACTCCGGATTGAGGCCTACGGTGGCCTTACTGATTTTTTGGGATCCTTAAGGGAGGGTGGTTCAAGGGGGGAGGGTATAAGGAATCCTTAGGGGACTGTAAGGGAACCTTAGGGAGTACTAGGGAGAATTAGGGATCACTAGGCTATATACCCCCCTTGCTCCCTTAAGGATACTACAATGATTAGACTGCTGAATGTATTTTGCGGTTACGGGCGTTAAAGGAGTATTACAAAGGGTGTTTTGTAAGGTACTACAGGTGCCTCCGTGTTTCGACGCATTCTATAGTCGTAATTATGGAACACGACAGGACGTCATTTCTCCCAAAACCCAAAAACCCAAAAGCCTAAACCCTAAATACCCCAAACCCTAAATACCCCAAACCCTATAAATCCTAAACCCTAAACCCTAAACCGTAGTATAATGCTGCTAGTGCTTTCTCGGGCCTGCACAGGGTTTCAGCATCGGTTCCAACAAGCTTCATAGACGTTCCGAGCGCAGGGGTGGTTAAAGGCTAGTTGGGATAAGATAGGGGGCTTAGTAATTACCAATACTATTTTGGTGGTTCCTTATTATGCTTATAGTATCATGGGCCCCGAAGCCCCATTCTAATTATTATGGCCAGGCCCAGATTTGTTTGTCTCAGGTGTTTCTGCATCAGGACTCGCCGCAAACGGTCAAAATAAGTTCGATCCGAGGGTAAACGGTTTGGGCTCAGGGTTGCGTAATTGTATCTTTCGGGTTCGGGTACCGTGTCCACCCCTGCAGACCAAAAAGACTCCAAGTGAAACCGACGCTTTAGGGTTCGGTTTTAAGCTACGGGTAGGGTTTAGGGCTTCTTGAAAAATCTTCAGGTCCGATAAATCCGGTGAGCCGGACGCAGTGGAGACAACGCTGATTGTACAGCTCCAAAATAACCGAAAACACCGTCTAAACCAGACATGCATGTCAATGCTATCGGATATCGGCCCCATCTTGCATTCAACAATGCTGATGCGTCCTCTCCTCTTAGAGGGTTAAGCACGACAAGGATTTTCGCAGATACGTCAAAACCCGCAAAAGGCTAAGAACTCTTTTCAAGAATGTAGATACAAAACACTGCATCCTGAGCCTTATACACTGATCCTAATGCCGTGAAACATGCTCAAACAACTTTTAAAACCGAAGAGCCATAAACCCCAAACACTAAACCACATGCCCTGAACCCCAAACCGTGCCAGGCAAGCTCGCGGAGCACTGTGAGGATATCGTTGCACATGAAGCGGCGAATTGAGGCCTCGGGATGCTGACGCGATTCGAGGCCGAAGGGCTGTTCTAGGGTTTGGGGTAATGCTTCGCAGGGACGTGTTAAGATAACTCCGACTTCGGCAAGCATGACCCCAACTATCATATCCTGCTTCCGAGGTCCCCTCCCTGACACTTTCATAAGTTAGTTAAAAGCTCAAACAAATCCAGCAATAAATTTGAATAAATATTCCGACTTAATTAAGTTTATAAGGATTACATTACAAGTAGCAACTATAGAGGATCCTTAGATGCACTCTCAGACTCTGCCTTGAAGGTTTAGAGCTGTCGAGTTTGGGGTTTGGGGTATAGGGCCTGTTTAGGGTTTAGGGCCTGTTTAGGGTTTAGGGTTTAGGGTTGAGGGTCTGTTTAGGCTTGGAGTTTAGGGTTTAGGGTTTAGGGTTTTGGGTTGTAGGGTTTAGGGTCTAGCTCCGAAATCCAACTCTCCATACTCTCTGGGTCCCTAAATAGAGCCCGGGTCTTCGGAGAACCACACGACTTTGCAGGGCTGTGGGGGTGCATGGCTATAACTTCAGCTACCTTACTGGTTTTTGGCTTTTAGGTGATTCGTAGAGTAGGGTTATAAGTATTACTTATAACCCTATTCTATAAATCACCTCATAAAACCCCAAGACTTCAAAGCCCTTATGACACGATATGAACCCTTGTAAAGCACGCCGGCACACCTCCATGTACAGAAACCCTTCTCAAACACGACTTCATACTGCCCGTTTTCCAAGACTCCTTAACGACACAGTTAACAACGAACGTTATAAAGCCCCGACAACCCAAGCCCTAAACCCTAAAACCACACATTAACCCTAAACCCTGCAACCCCATGACAGTACGTTCCTGCAAGCCTATAACCTTAAACCCTGAACCGTAAACCCAATAAGCCCCAAAAGCAATACCCAATACCAGACTGTACCCTTTTGTCCAAAACCGTCAACCCCATACCTCTGTAGCCTTACACCCTCAGACCCTCGCACAATGGTTATAACCCTACTTACCAAGTCCCATGATCCTTGAAGTACACCGTCAGACTCGCATGCAAATCTCCCTAGACCCCATAGCTTGAAACACCCTACAACCCTCAACCCTACACCCCCTCAACCCTACACCCTTTATCCTCAGACCCGCACGCGAATCTGTCTAAACCCTGTAGCCCGAAACCCTAAACCCTAAACACTAAATCCCAGGTCCCTAAACCCGACAACCCTAAACCCTATAACAACCCTATAAGCCCTATACATCCTCAGACCCTAAGCCCTATAACCCTAGACCCTATATAACCCTAAAGCCCTATAAACCCTATACCCTAAACCCTAAACCCTAAACCCTAAACCCTATACCCTAAACCCTAAACCCTAAACCCTAAACCCTAAACAATAAACCCTATATACATCCTCAGACCCGCACGCAAATCTCCATGAAGAAGCGCAGGGAGGTCGCTCCGCGAGCTCCCCGGCCCTCCGGCAGAGGCACCCCGCGGATCCTCAAAGCTTCGGTCTGAGCTTGGTGGATCCTCAAAGCTTCGGTCTGGGGTGGGTTTAGGGTTTAGAGTGTAGGGGTTTAGGGTTTAAGGTTTAGGGGTTTAGGGGTTTAAGGTTTGGGGTTTAGGGTTTAGGGGTCAAGGGGTTTGTGGGTTTAGGGTTTAGGGTTTAGGGGTTGAGGGTTGAGGGTTTAGGTCAGGATTTTGGGTTTAAGGTCGATGTTCGGTATTGCGTTTAGGGTTTAGGGTTTAGGGTTTAGAACCTACCAAAAACCTACTTTTTGGTAGGGTCTTTAGATATTCAATATTAGGGTTGATACTAAGAACCCTTAGAATAAACCCCCACCTAAACCTACCAAAACCTGCTTTTTGTAGGGTCCCTGTAAATTCCATATGTATATATATATATATATATATTCGGGTTTATATGGTGACCTGAAGATGGTAGTGTTCTGCAATACCTTAACCTACCAAAACCTATTTTTTGTAGGGTCCCTTACAGAAACATAGGGTTTGGTAGGTTAAGGTAGGGCTTTTATTCTAAGGGTTCAAGGTTTAGGGTTTAGGGTTTTAATTTAAGGGTTCAAGGTTTAGGCTTTAGGGTTGTATTTTCAGGGTTCAAGGTTTAAGGCTTAGGATTGTATTTTAGGGGCTCAAGATCGAGGAACGCTAAGGAGGAGCATCAGTAATCACCTAACTCCTCGGCCCGGTGGTGCTCACTTTTCGGGCGTTCACAACTTCAGAAACCCCGAACGATAGGCCTCTAAACTAGTAAGGGTTTAGGGTTTAGGTTAGGGTTTAGGGTTTAGGGTTTGAGGTCTATATTTCGGTTAGGGTTTAGGGTTTAGGGTTTAAGGTTTATGTTTAGGTTAGGGTTTAGGGTTTAGGGCTTAGGGCTTTGAACAGCTTACAGGCTGACAGTGAGGCCCCAGCCCATTCAGAGCTCCAAGCAGAACTGAGGCCCCCGGCTCCAAGGAGTCTTTGATGTAGTCCTCGAGACACAGGCTTTAGAGATTCCCGAAACCCTAAACCTCGAAACCCTCAACCCTTTTAACCCAAAACCCTAAAGCCCAAACCCTGAAGCCCAAAAACCACTGGTGCTGGAGTAGGCCTTCCCGTAAGGTAGACCTTAAAGGAACCCTAAACCCTAACCCCAAAGGCCCTAAACCCCTGAATCAATCCCTAAAGCCCTGAAACCCAAAACCCCAAAACCCCCCAAACCCCTAAACTTTAAACCATAAAACCCGCAAAATCCCTAAATCCCTTACACCCAAAAACCCCATAAACCCTAAACTAAAAGGCTTTAAGGCCCTAAACCCCCTAAACCCTAAAGCCTTAAATCCTAAAATCCCTAATGCCCTTAACCCCTAAACCCCTGAACCCTAAAACCCTAAACTCAACGGCCCTAAAACCGTAAACCCTAAACCCTAAAACCCTAAAACCCTAAAACCCTGAAACCCTAGAACCCTAAACCCAAAGGCCCTTTAGGGCCCTAAAGCCCCGAAGCAGGCCTTGGCCAGGAGCGCACTGGAGATGTTGTTGCAGTAGGCGAAGGCGGCTTCCTCGGGTGTCAAGGATTGGGGGTTAGGGGTTTAGGGTTTAGGGTTTAGGGTTTAGGGTTTAGGGTTTAGGGTTTAGGGTTTAGGGTTTAGGGTTTAGGGTTTAGGGTTTAGGGTTTAGGGTTTAGGGTTTAGGGTTTAGGGTTTAGGGTTTAGGGTTTAGGGTTTAGGGGTCTCAGGCCTGAGGGTTTTGCGGCTGAGGGTTTTGGGGTTTTGAGGTTTAGGGGTTAGGGGTTTAAGGGTTTAGGGGTTGGGGTTTAGGGGTTTAAGGGTTGGGGCTTCGGGGTTTTAGGGTTTTAGGAGTGTTGGGGCTTTAGGGTTTCGGGTTGAGCTGCGTCCGAAGCTTGGGAAGACTTCGCAGCAAAACCTTCCTGTGGTAGGGGTTGACTATGAGCCTTCGGGTATCAGTAAGGCAACCTAGGCTTGGTCAAGGTAGAAAGCTTAGGTAGAGCAGCAGGGCTTGGATATGGGAAATAAGTAACGGAGCTCGGGGGGTTGCGACTCAGAATTCTGAAGGTTTTGAATTTGAACTAGACTACCCTAAACTCTCTTGGGATTTTCGGCTCAGCTTAGACTCTCGATTTGATACGTTTTGAAGTGGCTAGTACACTTATCTCCTTCGGTTGAGGATTCAGGATTGAAGCTTCAGGTTCAACGTAATTTAAAGTCTGGCTGTTTTTTTTTTTTTCAAATGCCCTTTTCCGATCTGCACAGAGCCTCTGGGGTTTAGGGTTTAGGGTGGCCTGCAAAAATGCTCAACACAGCTGGGGCTTCCTCGAATCCAGGGCCCCCCCCAAAGAAAAATGAAAAGGGCCAGGACTTGTAGCGCAAAACTATACTAGAAAACTATATAACATACCCCCATAAGCCTCATGTCTTGATTATCGGTGGTCTCAATGGAGCAGGAATCGGGGTCAGGGCTTCGCCCTGAATCTGACTTCGGCCCTCTGCGGAATCTTTGCCCTCATCCTGGGTCCTAAACCCTCAAACTGCAGCCCAAGACCCTACACCCCGATTTAGATTAGGGTTTAGGGTGTAGGGTTTAAGATCCCACCCTAAACCCTGAAACCCTCAACTACGGCTGGGTGTTCAGGATTGGCACTGGTTCACTGAAACCGCAAACCCGAGCCCCTAACCATAAACTCTGAGTTCTCGGCCATCAGCGACGGGTCCGCCACCAAGCGGGCACTAAGCGCACGGTGCCTGGCAAGAGGGCTGCGATCCCAAAAACGCAAGCCACTGCGAACTTCGCTCCTATAGCTAAAAACGGGTTTAGGGCTTTGGGTTTAAGTTTCAAGGGTTAAGGGTCTAGGGTTTAGTGGTTTAGGGCTTCGGGTTTGTGGTTTAGGGGTTTAAGGTTCAGAAAAGATGTAATAACCCATATACAGACCTTGTTATGTCCACAACTGAGGGCTTCGGGTTCTTTGGTACTGCTACCCACAACAGCAACCTAATAATTACGACGACGACGACGACTACTACTACTACTACTACTACTACTACTACTACTACTACTACTACTACTACGACAACAGTGTCTCTGTCTGTGGCGCGAAGCGGAGGACGGAAACAAGCAGATTTGCAAGCTTGAGAGGCCCCTTTCGGGGCCTTCTCGGGAGTTTGGGTCCTGGAGACTTAACTATACTGAACTTAGAACCCTAGCAAAAATTGTAATTTTGGCTGTTTCTTAGGGATTATACTAACCAAAAATTGCAAGTTATTTCTAAGTACCCTAAGTTAAAGGGTTTCGGGTTCGGGGCATAGGGTCTTTTTCTCTTTTCAGGAGGGGGCGGCACTTTTCCATGCACTCTTCGCTGTCGATTAACTTTGAGGTCAGGGCCTTAGGGAGCAAAGTCTTCGGCCTTTTAGGGTTTAGGGGTTTAGGGGTTTAGGGTTTAGGGTTTAGGGTTTAGGGTTTAGGGGTTTAGGGTTTAGGGTTTAGGGTTTAGGGTTTAGGGTTTAGGGTTTAGGGTTTAGGGAACTGATAAGATCGAAGCCTCATAGTTCGACTGGTGGCTTTGGGGATGTCTGCAGCTTGTAATTACACTGAAACCCACCAGAACACGATTGGCAATTTGTTCAGGCTTCTTTGTTCCACCCGCCCCCCTAAACCCTAAACCCTAGACCCCTAAACCCTAGATCCCTAAACCCTAACCCCCTACACCCTAAACCCCTAAACCCCTAAACCCCTAAACCCTAAACCCTAAACCCTAAACCCTAAACCCTAAACCCCTAAACCCCTAAACCCCTAAACCCCAGACCCCTAAACCCCTAAACCCCAGACCCCTAAACCCTAAACCCTAAACCCTAAACCCCTAAACCCCAGACCCCTAAACCCCTAAACCCTGAACCCCTAAACCCCAAACCCAGGCGAATTTCTGGCATCCTGAGGCCCGGTCATGGCTTTCTGCTTCCGCGGCGCCTTGCCACTCTTGCTGACGACCTGCCGTGGCATCAAGGAATTAGGGGTTAAAGGGTTAGGAGTCTCGGTTTAGGGTTTAGGGTTGGGGGCTTAGGTTTAGGATTTAGGGTTTAGGGTTTAGGGTTTAGGGATTAGGGTTAACCGGGGGACTTAGTAACTGGCTATTTTAGGGACTTATCAGTACCAGAACCCCAATTAGGGTACCCTTCAGGGTACTTATAAGTCTACTTTTTACCGACTTACTAAGTTCCCCGACCCTCCAAGTAGGAATTCGGGTTGGGGGCTGAGGGCTTGCGGGGGTTTTGGGTTCAGGGCACAGGGCTCGGGGTTTGGGGTTCAGAGTCTAGACTCTACTTGGAGGATCATGGGACTTAGTAAGTAAGGTTATAAGTACCCTAGTTGGGGTTATAAGTATTAGTTACCCTAATTATAACCCTAGTTACTAAGCCCCATGATCCTTTAAGTAGAGTCTGCAGGTCTCGAAGACCTTCTTGAGGCGACTCCGAAACCTGAGTCATAAACCGCAAACCCCGAAACCTCAACCACTTGATGCACCACCCTAAACCCAAATCCAAACCTCTAAACCCTAAACCCTAGACCCTAAACCTCCAAATTTTAAGCCCGAACCCTGAATCTGAAGGTCCAGGGCTTCCTCAAAAACGTTCGACCGACACCCGGAAAGCCCTAAACCCGAAACCCCGCAAAACCCTGAAGTCCTGAAACCGACGACCACTAAACCCCCAGACCCCAAGACCCCGCTCACTCGGGATTGCATGTGGGATCAGGCCTAAGGCTTAGGGACGGAACATCACTGACGGGGAGTTCGGATCTAGGGTTTAGGGTTTAGGGGAGTTCGGACCCCTGGCTCGTGAAGGGTTGTGATTTCATCTCAGGGTCCCGTACTTTGGAGCTCAAACTACGGACACTTAAACTCGTTCATGGTTGGGATAGGATTAAAAAAGTAGGTTCTTATTCCTTATTGGGCCTATGTGCCCATAAAAATGTAAAAATTTTACCTAACTATGACAAAGTAAAAGGACAACCTGAGGGCCTCGTCGATGAGCTTCTCCAGATCATTCTGTGAGAGTCCTGGCTACAGCCGGGTGCAGGCTGAAAAGTTAAGGGTCTTTGAGGTTAACAGGTTTAAGTTTAGGGTTTAGGGTTTAGGGCCAGGGTTTAGGGAACAGCTTAATGTCTCGGACTTCAGGGTAAGGTTCTGTTGGGTTTGGGCTTTTTTAAGTGCAATGGCGTGTCTTTCTCTCGCCCACCTCAGTCGAGGAATACTCTGTTGGTTTGCGGTTTAGGACTTGGGGCTTTTAAACCCTAAACCTTAAACCCTAAACCCCTAAACCTTAAACCCTAAACCTTAAACCCTAAACCCCTAAACCTTAAACCCTAAACCTTAAACCCTAAACCCCTAAACCCTAAACCCCTAAACCTTAAACCCTAAACCTTAAACCTTAAGCCCGAAACCCTCTGGGCCACCCAGACTGCGCCATAGCAACCGCAAGGACCCCAAGAGGGGTTTAGGGTTCGGGAGGACACCCCATGAAGGAGCCCTTACAGGAACTCTTCTACTTTTAGACACTTTCTACGAAGAAGGGAGCCCTTGAAGGAATCTAGACAGACGTCTTATCGGGTCTCGACCAACAGCTAGGGTCTTTGAGGCTTGAGGGTTTTAGGGTCGAGAGCAACCGGCTGGTGAATATCATGCTGTATAGGTCCTAGGGGATTCTGAACATCAAAAACCCCAAACTATCTTCGCTCAGACTCCGTGGAAGACTGCCTCTGGTACTCAGTAGAAAACCTTGTGGATCCCATAAAGTCCAAAGAATTTCGTAAGATCTGAGCCTCCGCTAGAACATGAGCTACTATCCATGTACCTACTTCCACCAAGACGGGGGGGAGAGGCGCAGATGTGCGCTCTACCGTGTCGAGCAGCCTGCTGAACCCGAACTGTTGACGATATAAATCCTGCATTACCCAGAATAAGGAATATACCATTATTCCCATAGTTTAGGATCCTTAAGGTAATGCAGGATTTTTCTCATCAGCCGACGGAAGGGTGCCTCAGGTGTGAAAGTTTGTTCCCGCCACGTCTGTGGCCGAGCATCGCACCGATCGCATTCGCCTCCCCATGTACCTGTTGTAGTTTGCTGCGTCGTCTGAGGATTTAGCGTCGTCAAGCACAAACATTGCGGACGCGAACACGACGAGCTTCTCACCCTAGCTGGCACAGAAGGTAGCACCGAGGCCAGTGGAAGGGTCTGGTGAAGAGCCGAAAAGACGACGCTGTCGCACTTCTCCTCGAGGTTCTCGCACTTTTTCTGCAATCGAGCGTATGCCTTTGCGCGAGGCGACAGGACTTTCACCTGGGCCGCGCGGACCACATGCGTAGGGTTTAACGGTTACGGTTGAAGCGTCTACTGCTCTGAGTCCCCGGCAGGAGTCCTTTTGCCCTCAATGAGAGGGGTGAACTCAGCCGGGAGCAGACGAGGGTCCTAAACCCCAAAGGGCTTAGGGTTTAGGGTTGAAATTTGAGGGTTGCGGGTTTAGGGTTGGGGATGTCCCTCCCTGAACCCTAAACCCTCCTGAACCATGCCAGATTATCCAACATGTCGACTGTAACCGTAGTGCGCACACACACACACACACACCCTAAAGCCTTAGAACCCTAAACCCCTAAACCCCCCACAACCCGAAAACCTTAGAAAACCTTAGAACCCTAAACCCTAAAAACTGTAGAACCCTAAACCCTAAACACACAGAGAGCAGAGTGTTTCTCGCCTTCCAGTCTATCCTTCGGCAGCGCCTCGGCGACTTGGGGGTTTAAGGTAAGTTAGAGTGCAGCGCTACTTGGGACTGCAAGGGGACGTTATCGCTGCTTTCAGAGGTGAGAGAGAAAGAGAGAGAGAGAGAGAGAGAGAGAGAGAAAGAAAGAAAGAAAGAGACAGAGACAGAGACAGAGACAGAGACAGTGACAGTGACGAAGATATAAGATAAAAGACAGAAGACAGGGACGAGGAGAGAGGAGAGAGGAGAGAGGAGAGAGGAGAGAGGGGAGATGACAGGACAGACAGAGAGAGAGAAGGGTGAAAGAAGAACGAGATAGTAAAATCCTAAAGCCTTGATCCTAAGACCTAAGAGTGTTACAGCCCTGACACTACACCCCCTACACCCTGCAGTAGAAGCCCAAAAGTTGGAAGCCCAACAGCCTCAATCCTTAAGAGTAAAATATGTGGAATCCCAGCTCTATTTGGCCTTAATCCGGTTTCCAACTTTACTGGGTTTACTCTACACTAAACCCTAAACCCTTTACAGAACCCTTATAGACCCCTTTAAGGAACCCTTACAGGCTCCCTTTTAAAGGAACCCTAAGGTACTTTATGGGGGTTACCCTAAGTTTGCTGGTTCCGGCTGTAGGTTCGGAGCTCCTGGCTCCAAGTCCAGACCCCGAGCTTAGGTTTCACGGATCTTTAGCATTTACTTAAAGGGTCATGGGACTTAGTAACTAGGGTTCCTTTAAGGGTCCCTTTAAAGGGATCTATAGGGGTTCCTTAAAGGGATGGTTTAGGGTTTGGGGTTTACTTAAAGGGTCATGGGACTTAGTAACTAGGGTTCCTTTAAGGGTCCCTTTAAAGGGATCTATAGGGGTTCCTTAAAGGGATCTATGGGGTTTAGGGTTTGGGGTTTACTTAAAGGGTCATGGGACTTAGTAACTAGGGTTCCTTTAAGGGTCCCTTTAAAGGGATCTATAGGGGTTCCTTAAAGGGATCTATGGGGTTTAGGGTTTGGGGTTTACTTAAAGGGTCATGGGACTTAGTAACTAGGGTTATAATTAGGGTAACTATACTTATAACCCCAATTAAGGTACTTATAACCTTACTTACTAAGTCCCATGACCCTCCAAGTAGGGGTTTAGGGGTTTGGGGGTTTAGGGCTTAGGACGAAGATGCGAGCCTAACAGAGCTCATAAAAAACAAAATGCCGTGTAGAGCCATAAGAAACAACTTTTGGCCTCGACAGAACCTGCCGAAGCCCTACCAATCAAATCATCTAGGCGTAACGTCCTAACTAGCCCCTTGCCGGTCCAGTTTCCAGCCGCTGCCTCCCACATCCATAACCCCAAGATGTCGAACCCGACTAAGATCTAAATCCCCAAAATCGTAAACCTTACTTCGAGGCTGAGGGGCTTCTCTAATCGATAGAACCTAAAACCTAAAACCGTAAACCCTAAACTATGTCAGGAACTACTCAGCTTCCCGCCACGAGGAGGTTGAGGAGAATCTCAGCCGTCTTCTGGTCCACTCCTGCATCACGGCTTAGGGCCTAAATTTAGGGTTTAGGGTTCTGAGTTTGGGGTTCTGGGTTCAGATCAGTGTATATTGTATGAATTGTTGCTTGGGGACCGGGAGGGGGTGGACTCATGAACATGGAGGTGAGAGAGGGGTTGGGTTTCCGAAAGTATACGGGTTTTTTTGGGTTTAGGGTTTAGGGTTTAGGGACTGCTTTGGCTTCCGGGTTTAGGGTTCAGGGGTGTAGGTTTAGGGTTGTCTAGAGGTTTGGCGTTGGGATTTAGCAATAAACCCTGAACGCCAACTAGAGGTTCAGGGCTTACCGTATGGGGCAGGCATGCACCTTGGATTACCCCAAAACACGTTGGATTACACCAAAGCCCCAAAATGAGATTCAAGGCGTGTTCCTGCAAAACCTTTGAGGAAATACAGCTGGAACTTAAACCTGATCGGGATCGCAAACCCTAAACCCCAAACCCTAAACCCCAAACCCTAAACCCTAAACCCCAAACCCTAAAACCCTAAACCCCAAGCCCTCAAGGGGTTATAGGGTTTAGGTTTCAGGGGTTAGGGTTTGAAACTAATGTAGGGTTATAGGGTTTTGGGGTTAGGTTTTAGGGTTTAGGGTTTAGGTTTTAAGGGTTAGGAGTTAAGCTTCAAGGTTTAGGGGTTAGGTTTTAGGGCTTAGGGGTTAGGGGTTAGGGTTTCTAACTAACAAATACATCTAAACCGTAGAAAACCACCGCATAAGCTTTGCAAACCCTGAACCCTGCTTGGAGGGTCGGGGGACTTAGTAAGTAGGTAGTAAGTAGACTTATAAGTACCCTAAAAGGGACCCTAATTGGGGTTATGGTACTTATAAGTCCCTAAAATAACCAGTTACTAAGTCCCCCGACCCTCCAAGTGACACTGCAAACCCCACCAAAGAAACGGGATCAACTCCTGGAGCCCTTGAAGGTGCCATCCGAAGCAAACCCCAACCCTCCAAGGGCAAAAGGGATGGACCCTTAATAAGGACCCCTAGGTATAGACCCTTAATATAGCGATTATAAACCCTAAACCCTAAACCCTAAGGGGTCCTGACTAAGGGTCCCTCCTTTTTCCCCTTTGACAGACCTCGGATCTCCCAACCCTAAACCCTACCGTAAACTACCACACCCTACTTTTTTGTAGGTTCTGATTATAACGGACCCTACAAAAAAAGTAGGTTTTGGGTAGGTTAAGGTAAACCCCAACCACCAAGCTCCTAAACACTCACCCTGAACCAGTAACTCCTGCAGCTTCATAACAAGGATCCTACTCTTTCGGGTACTATATTGGGTCCCCTATTTTCCTTTCGGGTACTATATTGGGTCCCCTATTTTCGAAAACTCCCATATACCTTATCGAACCGCCCTAAACACTCACCCTAAACCAGAAACTCCTGCAGCCCCCCCATGGCACCCTTAATGGAAGCCTTAAAGGTTTAGAGTTTAGGGTTTAGGGTTTAGGGTTTAGGGTTTAGGGTTTAGGGTTTAGGTTAGGGTTCCGACACCTACAGTCGCAACACCGGGGGCCCCAGCGAAGCCAGTCCCCCACATTCAGTTCAGACCAGGCGCTCTCCTCCCAAGAGTCTTGTGGTTTACGGGGTTAGCACTTCGGGTTTAGGGTTTAGGGGTTTAGGGTGCTTTTTTAGGGCTTAGGGTTTCGGGTTTAAGGGTTTAGGGCTTCGGGTTTGCTTCTTGTTGTTCACGGCCTGTTTCGGACTTAAACTATATGACTATATGGTCTCTGAAAACGTCCCATAATGGTTTGCATAAGGATTCAAAACCCAAGTACCGCGAAGAGAGGCTGTGAAACGAAGGCTTATCTGGGAGTTTCCGAAAAAAGGGGTACCTTACTTTGAAGTCCTTGTAATAAGGATCCTCCTATTTAGGGTACTATATTAGGGTCCCCTATTTTCGGAAACCCTAAACCCTAAACCCTAAACCGAACTCCCATCTGGGTCTAAAGCCTGGAGCTTCGAAGCTCGGAGCCTGAGGGTGTTGGCTGATGCCCTTCATCCTAAGCCCTACTTGGAGGATCATGGGACTTAGTAAGTAAGGTTATAAGTACCCTAATTGGGGTTATAAGTATAGTTACCCAAATTATAACCCTAGTTACTAAGTCCCATGATCCTTTAAGTAAGCCCCTGATGAGTCAGTGTTGCGAAGTTTGGCGTTGCAGGCATAGGGTGCAGCAACTGCTAGCAAAAAGCAGAGGGGTGTCCACGTGGGTCGATCTACGTCTGTCGATGTCGCTGTCTCTGTACGTGACGGCACTGTTAAGGTCCACACAACCTTCAACCTAAAGTCACGGTGACTCGGAACACCAGGGAAATGAACCCCCCGGGACATAGTAAGTAGGGTTCAAGGTTTGGGGTTTAGGGTTCAGGGCTTAGGGCAATTTTCGAGGCCTTCTCTGTCTTCTTTGCCACCCACGCCGTCTTAGGCGGCCAGACCACCCAAACCTGTTCCTTTTGAGGTGACCCCAAACCCTAAACCCAAAACCCCAAACCCTAAACCCGAAACCCCTAAACCCTAAACACATTCCATAATTTTCTTCTTTTCTTCAAGCCTTTCTTCGCCCTGGGCCGCTCCTTGTGACCCTGCCCTGCATCCCCTGGCCTTATACTTGGAGGATCATGGGACTTAGTAAGTAAGGTAATAATTACCTTAAATGGGGTTATAAGTAATTATGGCTAAAGTTACTTTGGTTGTAACCCGGGTTACTAAGTCCCATGATCCTTTAAGTAGACTAGGGCAGGGCAGGGCGAGGCGTGTTCAACTTGCCGGTCCGACATGCGTGTAGGGTTGAAGGTTTAGGGTTGAAGGTTTAGGGTTTAAGGTTTGGGGTTGAAGGTTTAGGATTTAAGGTTTAGGGTTGAAGGGTTAGGGTTAATATGGGGGCCTTAATAATTAGAACAGGGTTTGGGGGGCCCAAACCCCAAAGCCCAAACTCCAGCTGGTTCTAAGGGCCCAATCAAGGAAGCTCATCGAGGGATCGACGTTAAAAGTTGTATGGCTTAGGGGGCTTAGGCGGGCATAGGGTTAGAGCGTAGGGATGTAAGGTCTTGGATGCATTAATTAAGGCTTGGGGTGTAGGGTGCTGTCCAACAAGGGAACGGACCTGATACTAACCTGGGGACAGGTACCTCGAACGGGTACCAGGCACCATACATGGCCATTTTCGGCCATTTTCTAACCTACACCCTCAAGCTTAAATCCTAAAACCCCAAGCCAGAAAAAGAAAAACGCCAAGCCCTTAGCCCTGACTCTGCCACAGCCTAAACCTTGCGAGAGAGCCCTCGTAAAACCCACTGGAGACTCAAATGACAGCCGTCTGCGGCTCCTGTGTGGAGGCGAACCTTCAGAAGAGCCAGAAGCAAAAAGGGATCCGGTTTGGGGGTAAATACAAGGCCGAAATAACTACAAATACTACTTTGGGGGTTCCTTACTATAATTCTAGTATAGTGATAGTTCGCCCCAATACCCAATTACTAAGGGCCCTGTATTAGGGGTTCTGTATCGAAACTAAACAGGGCCCGATACAGCAGTCTTGCAATTGGGGATCCCTTCTAGAAGGCACCTCGACCGATGTGCGCCGTCGTTTCTAGGAGACCCTCCAAAAAGCAGGGTTTAGGGGTTTAGGGGTTTAGGGTTTAGGGTTTAGGGGGGTTAGTGCGGTTCGCCCTGGATCATCCCTGACACTGTACCACCCAAGTTCAACACTCCCGAGGCCGAAAAATGTACAGGTAGCTGTCAAAATTCAAGTCCCTCTTTGGGAACCCTAAATATTATGTGCTGCATTCCCTAAACCCTTAAACCCTAAACCCTAAACCCTAAACCCTAAGTATTAAGGACCCAAAAAGGGATCGTAATCATGACAACCACCCATATAGCTCGCAAACCCAAACCCTTAAGTCGAACCGATTGAGGGAGTACTTAAAGGATCATGGGACTTAGTAACTAGGGTTCCTTTAAGGGTCCCTTTAAAGGGATCTATAGGGGTTCCTTAAAGGGATCTATGGGGTTTGGGGTTTACTTAAAGGGTCATGGGACTTAGTAACTAGGGTTATAATTAGGGTAGCTATACTTATAACTACTGATAACCCCAATTAAGGTACTTATATCCCTACTTACTAAGTCCCATGATCCTCCAAGTAGAGATTGCGCTTTAGTGCATCATGCCAGGAACCTCTGGGCTACTGGGAGAGCACTTGCGACTACGAAGAGGAGGTGTTCTTGTGGACGGAAACGCCTGTCCAGATTCCAGGGAGGATCTAGAAAGTAGATCCCTTAGTTTGGGACCCTATAGTACCAAGGGTACTTTCTAGGAACCTCCCCAGGGTCTGGGTGCATGTATCAGGTGGTCGTACAAGACGGCGACGTTCATGTCTGCTGTGAATCTGACAAAGCAGAAATCGAACAGTCTGGGAGCTGGGAAGCTCAAGTCTGTCTAGGAAATTGAAATACTTGGGTTACAATTCCATGAACCGCTCCAATCTACACCATGAACCCAAACCGCAACCAGGGGCCCTAAACCCCTACAAACCCGAAAGCACTGGGCCTTAGCCCCAATCGCAAACCCCAAAATTAGAACAAGAACAACTGAACCCTAGACTGAAAGCAAGAACTTGAACCGAATTCCTAACAACTAAACTGGCCCTCAAACAAAATCACTAGGAATTGAAACCTAAAAACCCTTGAGTCCCAGACCCTACGACTGAATATGCCAAATTCCGAAACCTGACTGCCCAAGTTACACAAAACCCTCAAGTTTCTACGACTGAAGCAGTGAAACCTCAAAAACCACCCAAATAGGCCACAAAACCCTGTAAGCCATGTTCTAAAAACATCCCACAGATTCCTAAACCCTAAACCCAAACACTAAAAGCGTAAACACTAAACCCTAAGAAGCCAAACTCCAAAAAAAGCTTGAAGGGAATCCTAGGACTTCGAAAACAGGAACCCTCTCTAAGCACCAAAAGAACTTCAAAGGGGAAAAGGAGGGACCCCATTCTACCCTATAATGGGCTATAGATTGGGTATATAATAACTATATGAAGGGTATATACCTAGGGGTCCTTATTAAGGGTATATACCTAGGGGTCCTTATTAAGGGTATATACCTAGGGGGTCCTTATTAAGGGTCCCTGCTTTTTTACCCTCGGAGAACACCGGGGGCAGGGCTCAACCAATAGCTTCGGTGTAATCGGAATCGTTGCCTCGACGTTCGGTAGGGGTTTAGGGGTTTTTAGGGGATTGGGGGTTTTGGGTGGTTTACGGATTTCGGGGTTTTGGGGTTTAGGATTTAGGGGTTTAGGGGTTTAGGGTTCAGCCCAAACCCCTAAACCCTGAACGTTAGCGAAGCTTTTCACCCTGGCGTTCAGACCCCCAACCCTTATAAGAAAGCTCTTCTAACGCCACCGAGAAACCTGCATAGAGTCTCCTACACCTTCTCGAACCCCTATGCCCCTAGGAATCCCTCGCCGACTGTACTGAAGTTCCCTAAGCCCTGAACTCCCTTGACAAGCCGTAAACCCAAAGCTGTTGGTGAATTTTGCTTGGGGGCTTCGAAAGTCTTCGGGTAGCCTGGGCTAAATGCGAGTTTCCGAAAACAGGGGACCCCAATATAGTACCGTAAATAGTAGGATCCTGATTACATGGACCCCAAAATAAGCTACCCCTAATTTTCGGAAACTCCCAAATGTGCCGGTGCTTGAATTTTTGAGACTTCGGGGTTTGTCAGGATGCCCCAAAACCCGGACACCGCGGAGCTCAAACCTTGCTCAACAATTCAAAGAAATCTTAAAAAGGGCCGATACACCCTAAGCCCTAAAACCCCACCCTTTCCCGGCCTCATATCACCACTACCTAGACCTAAGAGTAACCTAGGAATAAAAAGGGTGCCCTTTTTGGTTTAAAGGGGGTTATAAGGGAACCTAAACCCTAAAAAAGGGAATAAGGGCATACTCTGGATCCTAGCTACTAAGCTCACTCGACCCTCCAGGTGCACCCCTGAATCCTGGAGCTGAAGATGCCTTGAACCCTAAATCTTGTACCACAAGCCCTGAACCTGGAACCGATAGATTCAAAACCATGTTGATGATGATGATGATGATGATGCTGGTGGTGATGGCGATGATGATGATGATGATGATGATGATCATGGTGATTCTGATAAGTGATGATGATCATGATGATGATGATGATGAGGAGGAGGAGGAGGAGGAGGAGGGTGGTGGTGGTGATGGTGGTGGTGGTGGTGGTGGTGGTGGTGCTGGTGGTGGTGGTGGTGCTGGTGTTGGTGGGTGGTCGGGATGGGGATGGGAGAATCACGAGCATGACGAGGATGAGGAGGATGAAGATGATGGCGATGCTGACTATCGCAGCGATCATGACAAGTGCTACCGACGCAGAGACGCCAATATCCAAGCCCTTTATTTACGATCCTACTACAATTTACTCAAGTCTTGCAGTTGAAGGGATGTTGGAATATCTAGGTAACCGACGAGGCCCTGGGCGCCAGGCATACTCGAAGAGGCAAGCCATCTCGAACTTACACATGTCAGTGAAGAGCGGCAGCCTTTCTTGCTATCATCGCGGGGCCAGAGCTTCGACTTCGACTGCAGGGCTGTATAGACGGTCTAGGGTTTAGGCCTTAGGGTTTAGGGCTTAGGGTTTAGGGTTCAGGGGGATTTTGGTTGGGGGCCTTTGAGTTAGAGGGTTCAGGCTTTTTTTGATTGGAGGGTTTGGGGCGCAAGGACCCTCTTGAAGCACTAAAACCTGAACCCCACAACTGCCAACCCGGCTGTGGAAGAGGGCTTCGCAGATAGAACGGTTAGTGGGTTTAGGGGTTTAGGGGTTTAGGGTTTAGGGTTTAGGGTTTTTGTCACTACTGATTTTTGAGTGCTATGACTATCATGGTTGGTGTTGCTGTTCTTGCTGTTATCAAAGCATCGAATGCACTAAGCCTGTGGAACTACGGGGTTTAGGTTTCTTAAACCGAAAAAGCATAAACCCTAAACCCTGTAACCGGAAGCCCCACCGCTGCTCCAAAACCTGCAAAAATGCGCTGAAGCCCATCACGTCCCCTGAAACCCTTCCAATTCCTTTGTCAAGCTTGCATGAAACCTGTTTTGATGCATCCTAGACCCCTATAAGCCCTCTGTAGCTGACCCTCTTAGGCCCTAAAGCAAACCCCAAACCCTGAACCCTAAATGGGTGGTTGTCAAAATTCGGTCCCTCTTCGGGTACCCTAAATATTAGGCGCTGTACTATAAGCAGGACCCAAGAAGGGACCCTAATTTTGACAACCACCCTTATTAGGGTTTTTATACTAAGAACCTACAAAAAAGGTAGGGCTTGGTAGGTTAAGGTAAGGCTTTTTTTTGAGGGTCCAAGGTTTAAGGTTTATAAGTTTCTATTTTGAGGGTTCAAGGTTTAAGGTTGAGGAGTTTATCCCAAATCCTAAACCCCAAACCCTGAAAACTTCGAAGAGTCGGGCCCCGACTCGACAGAAGTCGCGAAGTCGATGAGCCACACCGCATCCAAGGCATCAATCCTGGGTCTTTCAGAGGTCGGCTCTGGGGCGTCTCTAGGGTTCAGGAGCTAGGGTTTAGGGTTTTAGGGTTTAGGGTTTTAGGGTTTTGGGTTTAGGGTTTAGGGTTTTAGGGTTTAGGGTTTTGGGGTTGAGGGTTTAGGGATTTAGGGTATAGGGCTTTGGTCACAGTTTTAGGGTTGAGGTTCTAGGGTTTAGGGTTTAGGCGGGCTCGGACCCACTGTTTGGGGGTGTGTCTTCGCCGGCTTGTGTGGATTTTAATGGGTTGAGAAAGTTTTCGTTGGAGTTATCTTGGTGTGTTGCGACTTCTGGGAAAGATCCTTGATTCCCACAACCCTCAACCCCGAACCCTCAGTCCAGTCACCCTGCAGCCCTGCCGCAGCCCTGCAAAAAAATCGTAGAAAGGGGCTCTTCTAAAGCTGTGCAACACCTTCAAGAAGCCGTGAAGACCATCTGGTCCTAGAACACCACAACCTTATGGCACAGTCACTCCAACCTTCTTGTCTGCTTTGCCTACCAG
This sequence comes from Symbiodinium sp. CCMP2592, assembly GCA_905221615.1. Classification (NCBI taxonomy): domain Eukaryota; class Dinophyceae; order Suessiales; family Symbiodiniaceae; genus Symbiodinium; species Symbiodinium sp. CCMP2592. The sequence goes on along the minus strand of CAJNDT010001225.1, from coordinate 1,000,791 downwards.
CATTGCCAGAATTGTAGGGCTTGTCGGTGGCCTTGTGCTGATCTGTGTCTCTGGTTGCTGATCCTTGGGTGGTGCTAGGGGAAGAGGCTACATACAGAGTTGTGTTTTTCTGTGCGTGTGGGTGAGTGGGATTTTCGGTGAGCATCTCTCAAAGAGCCTTGCCAGGCTGTTGGGGCTTGGTGCCCGCGAGTGGAGAGCAGGTGAAGACTGTACAGGCCTGATAGCTTAAGATTTCGGCTGATGATATATAGCCTAGACCCTGAACTATGGGAATAATGGTATATTCCTTATCATTGTCAATGCAGGAGTTATATCATCAACTGTTTCCACGCAAGGCAGTACATTTCCCCCCTGCTCGCTCCTCTGGGGACGACCCTGAGACCAACCCCCATATAGGGTAAAACAGTTGGCCTCTCAACCGCAAAGCATACTCTAAACCCTAAAACCAAAACCCTAAACCGGAAACCCTAAACCCTAAACCCTACATGTGAGAGCTTATACTTGCTAGACCGACAGGAAAGAAAACTTAACCCGAGGAAGGGTCGAGGATTTGGTGCCTGGGGCTTTGGGCTTAGGCGCTGCATTGAAAATCAAGACAACCTGCGTTTGTGATCGCCCGTCCCTGCTAACCTGAGTGCAAACAAACTTAAATAGAGAACACACAATGAGCTTGATAGATCGGAGATTAGATCAGAAAAATGAATTCGGTGTTGAAACTAACTGAGGCGAAGGCCGGACTCGCAGAGATAACGATGCCCAACTAGTTACTTTCAAAAAATCGCGGCATTGCTGAGAAGCGAGAAACGACTGCTACACTGCTACACGTCACGCAGCTGATACTGCACCGCACTGCTGTCACCACCACAGGAGGCATCACCCCAGGTGACCACAGATCCATCACCCAGGATTGCGGCAAATGCCCGGTAAGAGGCTTGGATCTGCTTCACATCTTGCAGCTGATCCTGTACTGCACTGCTGTCGCCACCTTCGTCGGCATCTCCCCAGGTCACCACAGATCCATCACCCAGGATTGCAGCAAATGCATAATCAGAAGCTTGGATCTGCTGCACATGTTGCAGCTGACCCTGTACCGCACTACTGTCGCCACCACAGTCGGCATCACCCCAGGTGACCACTGATCCATCGACCAGGATTGCGGCAAAAGCACGTTCAGAAGCTTGGATCTGCCGCACATCTCGCAGCTGATCCTGTACCGAACTGCTGTCGCCACCACAGTCGGCATCACCCCAGGTGACCACTGATCCATGTACCAGGATTGCGGCAAATGCATAATCAGAAGCTTGGATCTGCCGCACATCTCGCAGCTGATCCTGTACCGAACTGCTGTCGCCACCACAGTAGGCATCACCCCAGGTGACCACTGATCCATCGACCAGGATTGCGGCAAAAACACGTTCAGAAGCTTGGATATGCTGCACATCGCGCAGCTGATCCTGTACCGAACTGCTGTCGCCACCACAGTCGGCATCACCCCAGGTGACCACTGATCCATCGACCAGGATTGCGGCAAAAGCACGTTCAGAAGCTTGGATCTGCTGCACACCTTGCAGCTGATCCTGTACCGCACTACTGTCGCCACCAAGGGCAGCATCACCCCAGGTGACCACAGATCCATCATCCAGGATTGCAGCAAACGCATGACTAGAAGCTTGGATCTGCTGCACACTCGTCAGCTGCGCCTGTACCGCACTGCTGTCGCCACCAAAATAAGTATGACCCCAGCTGACAACAGATCCATCGGCCAGGATTGCCGCAAATGCACGACCAGAAGACTGCACCTGTTGCACATCGCGCAGCTGCTGCTGTACGGCAGTGCTGTCGCCGCCACAATCGGCACGACCCCAGGTGACTACAGATCCATCAGCCAAAATTCCAGCAAACGCAGCAAAAGAAGCTTGGATCTGCAAGCACCGCTGTCGCCACCGAAGGCGACACTGCCCCAAGTGATCACGCATCCATCAGCCAGGATTGCCGCGAATGCACAGCTACTGCCTGTGGTGCAGTTAAGCTGGACCTGGTTCACTTGCAGGGTGAGCACGTCTCCACTCCTCAACTGAGCTTCTGTGACTGTTTGTGCTCCATCAAGCACCTGTCCAGAAGAATTCAGCAGCCGCCCCCTGCTCGCCAAGGCAGTCTGCGCGCGGCGCTTCAATGACTCAATGGATGCTCCTGCCTCCACTTCAATAGAGGCACACTTGCCACTCAGCAGATGCACATCCAAAGAAGTCGACATGATGCTTGGTAGGGTGGTCGCTTGACGCGAGACCTAGGACTGCAGCTTACTGGATCAAGTAACGCAGGGGCCCAGGGTTTTGGTGTATGTCACAGTACACTTGTCATGAGGAACCCCAAGGAATTGTGCTCTTGATTTTGCAGGCCACTCTGTTCTCAGTACTTCTGTACAACCCCAAGCCCTTTCGTTCCAAACCTTACAGACCATGACCACGCTGAACCCTAATCCCTAAACCAAAAGCCTCAAACCCCAAACCTGAAAACATCAACCCTAAACACTAAACCCAAACTCTCGCGGCACCCACATGTCTTCCGCATGTTTGTATTGCAGCTTCGGCATAGATTAGATACAGTAACTTAATAGCCTGAGTAGGGTTTGGCGTCATCAAAGTATACACACGTAGTAGTGAGTTAGTTTAATGTTACGTGGCAATAAGCTTCTATACTATATGGGAGTTTCCGAAAATTGGGGTACCTTATTTGGGGTCCTTATAATAGGGGTCCTATTATTTAGGGTACTATATGTTCGGGTTCGGAAACTCCCATATAGTTATAACATTCAAGACAAAGCCAAACCGAGCTTGGCCCTGACGGGCATAGCAGAAGTGTCTGACAGGAATATCCCAGCCCTGCTTTGCTTCCACGGGGGGTTTTGCATGGGATAGGCTTTGGGGTACATATCCTAGCTTGTGTTTAGGGCGCTTTTTTGAAGGGGGTAATCCCATAATCCGACGCTATGCACTGTGGCCTGTTAGGACGCCAGGCTTTCCGATTTGGGAAGAACTTTGATCGTTACCGAACCCCAAACTTGGTCTTAGGGCTTAGGGTTTAGGGGCTTGGGAGTTTAAAAGTTTGCAAGTTTAGGATGCAGGGGTTGCCAAGCTTCAAGCCCCAAAACCCTACGATATGACGTTTTCAGGTGGAGCCTTTACGAGTGAAGCTTTCGGCTTCACTTGCTCAGCGCACGGCTTCGGGCTTGAGCTATAATGACCTGCGTGAAAGCAGCGATGTAGGGTCAGCATATCATGGCTGGGGTCCCAAAACCACAACCTCTCAAGTCTTAAACCCTAGTTGGAGGGTCATGGGACTGAGTAAGTAAGGTTATAAGTACCTTAACTGGGGCTATAAGAAATTATAAGTATGGTTACCTTGTTTATAACTCCAGTTACTAAGTCCCATGATCCCTTAAGTAATCCCCAAATCCGAACCCGAAAAGCCAAAAGGCTGAAAACCGAAAACCCTAAACCCAAAGCCCTAAAGACTCCGAACCCTAGACTCTAAGCCCTCACCGTAACGCCTGAACCGCTGAGCTTTCCGCATGATGTTGGCTGCATTCAGATCTCCGTGCGCCAGCCCTAGGAACACGGGATTAGGATGAAAGGTTTACGGCTTGCGGATGTGGGGTTGCCTTTGTTTCTTTATGGGCCCCTTTCCGTCTGCCCTAGGGCTTGCAGCAAGGGGGAAATACCCAGAAACCCCAAAGCCGCATTGAGGAGTTTCTATTCAAACCCTTGGTAGGATTTTAGGCTGCATTCCTCATTCAACTACGGCCGTTCCCTCGTACATGAAGCTCGGATTCAAACTAAACCCTAAAAGGCCCTAAACCCTAAACCCAAAACCGTAAACCCTAAACCCTAAACCCCAAACCGTGGCTTCAAAAACACACAGCGCCCTGTATGACCTCCATTCCGCAGCTCACGCATTTGTCGAGGCTCACAAAAACCGAATGAGGATCCTACGAAATACATACCAAATCCACTGAAATACACACGAAATCCATTGAAATACATGCGAAATCCACTGAAATACGCACGAAATCCATTGAAATACACACCAAGTCCATTGAAATACAAACGAAATCCATTGAAAATACACTGTTTGGTATACATCACAGGCATCCGCAGGCACTGTGTTGTTGTTGGGGGGGTAAAACAACATGACGGGGCTCCTGTTTTTGTCTCTACCTAATGTACAGACAAAAAGCAGATATATGGGTTGATGTGGCTGCAGTTTTTGTTTGTACCTTGTTGTTGCGTGTGGTCTTGTCGCCGTTGTCGCGGTTAATGTTGTTGTTGTTGTTGGTGGTGGTGGAGTCGTGGCTGTAGTTGTTCCTGTTGTTGTTTGTTATTCCTCTTCTTGCTGCTGGTGGTTGTGTGGTGTTTGCTGATGTTGCTGTTGTTGTTGATCTTGCTCTCCTGTAAACTCCCCCTCACAAACAAGGGGACGCCTTGTTGGAAGAACCTCTGTATAGATCCAAGATGGTAGCATCCTCGCGAGAAAAACCAATTTTGGATTTAGGAGTTTAGGGTTTGGGGTTTAGGGTTGGGGTTTAGGACTTATATAGGGTTTTGGGTTTAGGGGTTTAGGGTTTAGAGGTTTTGGGTTGGGGTTTAGGATTTATATAGGGTTTAGGAGTTGAAGCCTTTTCGGACCTAATCAAAGCCCGTTTGTCCCTGTTACAAATCATGCAGAAGGTCTGAAGCATTAGCAGGAATAACCCCCTTATGGTCCATATGCTACTCCTCTGTGATCTACCTACATACCCTGTTAAAGCTACTCAGGCCCTAAACCCTAAACCCAAAGAGGACGCTTCCCTGGGCCCCCCGCCGACGAGCGGGCAGAGATTGTCGCCAGTCTGAGATCGGGCGATTTAGGTTTTTAGGATGTGGGGCTTTGGGGTTTCAGGTTCTGGAACCTAAACTAAACAAAGCTCCTGAGTGTTTGGGGCTTAGAGTAGCTGAAACCCTGAAACCCTGGCTCGCCCAGCGCTTCCGCTGAAGGTCAGCCAGGGCAGCTAGAGTTGATGATATAAATCCTGCATTACCTTAAGGACCCGAAACTATGGGAATAATGGTACATTCCTGATCATGGGTAATGCAGGATTTATATCATCGACCGTAGGGGCTATGGGCCCGAAGTGGTTTGAGCTTGGCATCTCAGGGGCTGAAAGCCTGAAACCCCAAACCCTCAACTGCGGCTACGAGTCAAATTGGGGGCTTGAGGGTCCTTGAGGTCTACGACAGGTAAATACCCTAAACCCTATACCCTAAACCCTAAACCCTAAACTCACTTCACTGATGCCAGAGGAAAATCCTGTGCTAACCAAAGCATGCAAGGCCAAAAACGATCCTGCTGTAGGATCGTAGCCAAACTAGAAAGACAAAGACAAAGCGGGAGCCTGTACAAAAACGGAAGGCCTCAAGCCGCCGGATAGGCCCAGAAAGCCCGCACAGAGAGCGAGGACGGGGCCGCAAGAGAAGAACCGGCGATGACGGCGCGAGCAGACGAAGCCAAGGAAGCAGAGCTCGCAGCCAGAAACACAGGACCAGCAGGGGACCAGAAGTCCAGGAAGACGGCAGAAGGAAGCAACCGCCGCAAGAGGACAAGGCCCTGTTGACTGGGACGCCCGGGAATCCAAAGGGCGCCAAACCGCAGAACGACCTTGCAGGTCATACGGAAGGAGACCAAGGCGGCAGCAATCCCCAACAGAGACCATCTGCCGGAGGTCGCATCGCCGAGAGACACAGGAGCACCAAGCCCGGAAGACGAGGCGCGACGGAGGACGCCTAGCGACCGAAAAACCCCCAAAACTCCCAAGGAGCAAAGAGCTCCAAGGCCGACCACAAGGGCCAGAAGCCATGCCACGATGAGGGAAACCGAAAGACCCCACCCATGGCAAGAAGCCCGGGCCACCAGGGCGTAGGCAGAGCCCAATCCTGGCCTGAGGCAGCCCCATCAACAAAGGAGAGCCAAGGGGGCAGAGAGCCCACAGATGGCAAAGGTGGAGCAATGCGGGACAGGGAGGGTTCCGAGACTGGGGCCGTAGCGAAGGGAAATCCAAGTTCGGCAAGGGTTGGAGCAGCGAGGGAGGACCCCGCAGCGGCCCGTTGCAAGTTGCCGGGGACGAGGTCGGAGAGGGCCGGCGAACGCTGCACCGCATCCCACTCCTGTTGCAGCTCCTCCTCATCAGCAGGCAGACCCAAATCCTCGGCCCGGCGCTGTGCTGGGGTGGCATTGCAGGGCCCGCATAGGCGTTGTGGGGGAACACCCCTGTGGGCCGTTCTACCCTTGCGTTTAGTGCCCGACCCATACTGGTAGACAGGCCCCACCGTCACCCGCAGTCCATGCAAGCAGGCCCGGTGGGATTGCAGATGGTATTTCAACCGGTCCGAAGAGTGGAAGTCGTGCATGCACCAGAGGCAGACAGAGCCGGCCATGTAAGCTGTCACATCGGACAGCACACCATGTTTGCGATGCATGTGGGCGCGGACCGCGTGCAGGCTCGGGAAGATGATGCTGCACACAGGGCATCGATGGGCCTGGGGGGGTCCTAAAATTTGGGTGGCCCTACGGGTAGAAAGGTCATCCCAAAGCTGAGCAATGTACCGATGTCCAAACTTGCTGAGTGCCTTGCAGGCACGAAGAAGAGCACGGCTGTGGTCTTGGACAAACAGAGCTGTGACGGCGGGGGGGGAATTAGGGTCCCAAACCTCAAGCGCAACGCCCACCCTCATACATGCCGCGACGAGGGCCTGGCACCAAGGGAGGGCCCTGTTCCACGCCGCGTCGACGATGTCACGCACCGCCGTGGGTGCTTTACAGAAAAGCTGGACGCAGAGGCGACACTGACTGATGGTGGTAGCCAGGTCAGGAGGAGTAATGTCAGCGAGGAGCCGGAGCAGTGGAGTGGTGAGCTTGTGCCCAACCTGCCATGAGGACAGCAGGATCCTGGCCGTGCGTTCAAAAAGGCCAGCGAGAGGGGCCGTGGCACGGCCGGAGTCGGCCAGAGACATAGCAAGGGAGGAATAAGCGGAGGGCAGGACTCGTCCCGCGACCCAAGCCCGTTTAAGTTCCCAGGGCAAACAATTGCTGCAGAGGAGAGTGCGAGCAAGGGAGGCCGCAGCGGCGCCTCGTTGGGCGGCAAGCTCACAGTCGCGGCGGCCCGTATCCCGAGGCAGCTGAGCCACACCCAGATACTTGTACTCGGGACACAACTTGATGCTGTCAGAATCAGAGATCTTTAACATGGCATCACCGGTGAGGAGAGCTCCGCGGGCCGCTCGAGCGCCCTCCCCCCGGATGTCAACAAGGGCCTCAGTTTTACCCGCACCCAAATTAACACGAAATCGGAGGAGTCGGAGAGTGTCAAGGATAATGCCGACCAGCGCGGGCAGTTGAACAAGAAGATCAGCTGGTCGGTCAAAATCGGCCATAACCGCAAGGTCGTCAGCCCAACCGATGGGCTTGACCCCTGGGGAGAGGCCAACTTCAGCACCGGCGCTGGTGTGAACAATTCCCTGACGGGTGGCAGCGCGCTGGATATGCTGAAGGCCAACAGCGAAAAGGGCTCCAAAAAGGATGTCAGCTAGGCCATCACCTGGACGAGACCCCCGTGACGCAAGAAAAATGTTGGAAGAGCCAGAGAGTGACCAGTGGGAGAGGGCGACACAGTCACGGAGGAGTGCAACAACATCCTCTGCAACACCCAAGGCAGTAAGGGCCCCTTGTTGTTGAAGACTGAGCACCAGCCCAGCAAGGTGGTGATGCTCTGGCAGGGCAGTGTCATCAGGGAAGCCTTCAAAGAGGAGATCCCGGCTGGCCTCATAGTACGCGGCCTGGATATCGACAAAGACCACGGCAACACATCGGCCAGCTGAGATGGAAAGGTCCCAGGCACAACGGAAGGCGGCCAACGCAAATCCTGTGTGGACACCCTTGCGGCCCCCAAGCTGCATAGGCTCGTATCGCGACAAGACGTGGCCTCCCACAGTGGAGCGCAGGTGCGAGTGCCATAGCTTCGCGATGCCGTTCAGTAGCGCGATAGAGCGGTAATTAGCAGGGAGAGAGGCTGGGCCCTTCTTGTAAAGGGCGCATACAATGGCCGCCTTAAAGTCAAAAGGCTCCCTTCCTTGGAGAGCGATGCGCACGCACAGGGGCCAGAGCCACTGCCCTGCTGAGGCTCCCTGCGTGCGCCAGAGCTCGTTCCGCAGGCCGTCTGGTCCTGGGGCCTTGGCGGCCGCCTGTCGGACACACATTTGTTCCATCTGCAAGAGGGTGGGAACCGCCTCGGCACACGGGAGGCGCGGTTCGTTCATCCATCGCTCAGCGGCGCTGGAGAGCTGCACTGGGCTGACCAGACTGGCCCCCTCCTGGTCGCGGAACTGGGCCTCCAACTCGCTATCAATGTCGAAGCCACCGGCTGCGTGAACAGACCGACGCTCGTGTGCCTTGCGAGAGGCCCAGCGGAGATGCCGGATGGATTCCAAAGGGACTCCGCTGGCTTCCCAGTGTTTGGTCGCCTCCAGAGTAAGTGTGCGAAAATGAGCCAGCTTGTCGGACCTCGCTAGATAGTGGGCCTTCTGCTGAAGACCCCGTACATGGAGATTACAAGCCTGGAGAAGAAGGCGGGCATGCTGCAGGCCCGTCGGATCAGGGCGCAAGGGTGCAGCATCGGGGTGTCGGTGTGTGCAACCCAGTCGCCAAACTTGCAAGAGAAAGCGGCGCTGCTGCCACTCCAAATTAGTTCGCAGCCGGAGCTGTTCTCGCGCCTGCCGAACTCGATCGAGTGCGGTGACAGAGGCCGCTGTGATGTAGGGCTGTCGGATGGGGCGGCGTGGAGGGCGAGGAAGGGCCCGAAGCAAGCAGGAGTGCTGGGTTTTAAGAGCCTGCACTTCGGCGCCCACGCTATCAATGTGCCTGTGAACGGCAGAGCTCCCCAAAGATCGGCAGCGATGGCTCGTGCCTGGTGCACAGTGGCGCGGGGCGGGGCCGGCGCCTTGGGCCGGGTGGCCTGGCCCCGGAGGTCGCACTCGACCAGAAGCGGCATATGATCCCGACGACCATTGAGAATGTCCAGCTCAGGAAGCTGTCGGGTGCGACGGCAGGACCAGGGGCCAGCCTGGAGCAAGATGTGATCCAGACGCTTGCGGGTGCCGCCAGTATGCTCCCAGGACCAGCCCGGGCCGTCTTGAAGGTCCGAGAAGGAGGCAGGGGCGAGGAGGCCAAAACGCTGGATGGTATCAAAAAGGCCTTGCTCGCCCGCTCCTTCCTCGCCATTACCAAGAGCGTCTCCGATATATGCATGGTCGTCATCGGCCCAAAGAAGATCAGCGTTAGCATCGAGACCCAGGACCAAAGTGAGGGCCCGTGGGAGCTGGCACAGCTGAGATTGCAGTGAGGACCAAAAGTGGTGGATTTCGGGCACTGGTCTGTCGGCGTGTGGAGCATGCGCCGCGACAACGGCCAAAGGGAGGTCCGCCCGTTTACATACTATGACTAAAAGTCTTGGGTCTGCACAGGCAATCCGCCAGTCATCCAGGCGGAGGGGGGGGTTAACTAGCTGGGGCCTAACCCAAATTTCGCAACCGTAGCTACCTTTTTGGGCACCGGAGCGCCAGGTGAGAAGGCCGGCTGTGTCCCATCGGCCTCCTTTGCTGCGCGTCTCCTGAAGGCAGACTACATCGAGGCCCAGTTGGGCGACTTGAGAGTACAAGTATTGACGCCTCTGGCCATGACCCGACGGGTTAAAGAAGGAGGCACAAGAATCTCGCATTGTTTGAACATTAGCCGTAACAATGCGAAGGGATAGCGAGGGTGCTAGCGACAACGGTCGCTGGGGCTCTAGCGACGGAGCAGCACAGGGCACCTCGGTGGGAGGGCACTGGACCTCGGACCCTCGACCGTGAGGCGGACACAGGGTCTGCCTTGGATCACCTTGGCATGTGGAATGAGCCAGAGCCAAGGCGCCGCTTCCTGGAGCAGAGCGGGGAGGGCAGCATCGACATGTTTCCAGGGATGCCACGAAGTCCGGCCGGCCCAGCCAGCGAGAAAGTCGGCGATCGTATTAGGGAGAATGCCGACATGGCTGTGCACGTGTTGAAAGCGAGTGGACATGCGGGACTGGACAGCTTGCCAGATATATCGAGTAAGGGTGGTGACTGGCTCACTGGCCTGCGCTTGCCCAGCCGCGATCTGGAGCGCAGAGGCATTGTCAACCGCAATGGTGACCTTGGCAGGCGCTGCCGACGTCAGAAGGGAGAGACGGTCGGCCCAAGCGAGGAGCCAGAGGCCCGCGGCTTGCAGGGCCCAGAGCTCAGCTTGAAAGGAGACACCACTCCCGGGGGCCGCAGTGCCAGAGATCCAAGGGGTATCGGCCCCCGCGGCGCCGAACCAACCAACCCGGTGCCACTTGTGACGCCACCAAACCCATACGCAGAAGGCCCATGCTCCTCCCCGCTCGCCGCTCCCATCAGTGGCGATGAGAACCTGATCGGGTACACCGCCAGACCATAGGGGGAAGCTAGAGAAGGCCTGGCGATAAGGCGCTGGAGCGGTTGCCGGGAGATTCGGGAAGAGGTCGTGCATCCACCACAACTGGTGCAAGGAGGCTTGAGCGGCACACTCCTGATGGATATCTGCCGCCCAGGAGATTCCATCCGGGCTGTGCCAATCTGGCGCCCCCCATGCACGAAGATAGCAACTGGTGCGGGAGAGCAGCCCGAAATCCACTTCATTGGGCGATGGACCTGGGGTCCGAGCAAGGACATTAATGGGGACCGGCGGGAAACCTATAGGGCCATCTTACCCGGAAACAACTCGGGCAGCCCAGCCAGAATAACCCAAGCACTGAGAAGAAAGAACCAGTGCCGACCCAGGCGCCCGTGAACGACCAGGCTGGCAAGCAACGGAAGCAAAGTGCGGGAGGGAGCGCTGCCCAGAGGGGAGCCGCTGTCACCATCCCGCAGGAGTCCATCTGCACCATGGCGAGGCACCACGCGAACGCTTAGGGGGGGTTGGGCAGGCAAGACATGGGCCCAATGTAGATTAGGGCTTTCAGGGACAAGATGAAGCCCAAGGTCGTCGACACGGGCTGCTGGAATCCAGCGGCCAACACTGAACCGGACCAGAGAAGGGCGGAAAGTGCAATGTTCAGGATCCCACTGTTCATCACTGGTAGTGGGGACAGTAAGCGGGACTGGATCTCCCGGGGTCCAAGCAAAGAGAAGTCCAGGCTGCCTGATGCGAAAGGGGCTGCCCCAGAAGGCTAGCTGACGAGCCTGGAGAAGAGTTTCCCAGAACCGCCCGACGGGTGAGCGGAGGCGCGGGGCCCACGTGGCGCTGGCCAGAGTCAGGACATCACCAGACCGGAGGAATAAGGTTGGATTACAAGTCGTGGCAGTGCCGCACCAAGCCTCTGGAGGAGCCAAGACGTACCACGGGAAGAAACCCACTCGTATGGGCTGTTCCGGCAAATCTAAAGCGGGAACCATGCCCTGACCGGCACCAACCAAGCAAGCAAGGGCGAGAAGCCGGGGCCATCTGGCGGAAAGGACAGCAAGCCAGATCCAGCGGCCAGAAATGGCCGCGGCAACAGAGGACGAGGGCCCCCAACGTGGGCGCGCAACAGGGCCCGGGGCCGGACCCGCAAGGCTTTGCAGGGGCGGTCCGGTAGGGTCCCAAACCGTATCAGCAGTCGGGTCCAGCACAAGAACATCCCCATCTCGGAGAGGACTGTCTGCCCGAACGTACTGCAGAGCGGGTAGAAGGCGCCACCCAGGCGGTGCACGGAAGGCATTGCAACCAGCGAGCAACAACCCCTGAGGCTCAAGATCGGGGGGCATTAAGAGGAGGACATGGGCCTCACCAGTGGAGGTGCTGTGCGCCAGGTGCAGACTGGATAGATCCCCAGAGAGAACAGGGACCCATGACCCTGACAGCGCTCTGCCATTTAGACTCCAGAAGGTGGGACCCTCGGGATCCCAATAGCCGGTATCCCTGATCCGGATGCTATGGCCAGATCGACGGCCCGTATACCACAAGCAGACGTATCCGCCCGAGTCGAATCGAAAGGGGAGCGACCAGCTGGCAACTTGCCGTGCCCGTTCCAGGGAGGCATACTGCAGCAAGGGATAACGGGTAGCACCCGGGTCGGAAGGCTCGGGAAGGAGGCTAAAAGCGTCTCCGTTGCGGAGCCTGATATGCACATTCGGGATAGTAGTGCGCAGCACAGGTGGCGCTATGACTCGCCAAAACCGGGTGTGAGGAAAGACGCGAACAGCAAGCCGGTGAATGTCATCAAGAGACGAGTCAACCGTGGCAAAAGCAACGGCCGAACAACCCTCAATGTGCAGGGCCACAGTAGCAAGACCGTATGGGGCAACCGGGGCGACTGTGATCTGGGAGATTGGGAGCACCGCCCGGACAGGGAAAAAGCGATGGGCCCAAAGCCCGCAGTGGCGCGTACCTTCCTGCTGGATAGACCTCCATGATCTGGTCGTGTCGAGGAAGCTGGTCTCGCTCCATCCCCGCAGGGGGCACAAAACACGAGCCGTGAGTGGTCGGGGACCAGGGAAGCAACGTGCAAGAGGGCCATCGGGGTTATCGGGCTGCCAACCACCTATAGCGGTACATAAGGCTCCCCATCATTGAAATCAATGGCAGGGGGAAAGAACCTCCCAGGCCAGGGATGGGAGGGTGAGCGACTTCTGCTGGGCCGTCGCCTAGTGCGGATGGTACGCGCCTCGGAAGAGTCCGCGCTGGGGCAGCGGCCAGAGGCACTCGAGGACGCTCCCCACGCTGGTTCAAGAAGCCCGAAGAAGATAAGGGCAAGTTGGGCAGGGAGGAGAGGACGCCTCCCCAGGAGACCGAAGGCAGCAGAAAGGACCCACCAGTCTCCGTCCCTGGTCTGAGCAACCTGACAAGCCCGGCTGGAAGCAGGTCGGAGGGAGTACCCGGCAATATAGAAATCATGCGCAGCGTCCCGAGCGGTCTCAACACACCTTGTGGCCCCACTAGACTGAATAATGTTGGCATGCCCCGGAGAGGGAGACTGCTCGACGAGCCAGGGGGGAGCACCTAGGTGTCCATGGCAGGGGGCCCAGCGGTGATGGCCAAGCTCCACCTCATGATGCAGAATCGTGGCTGCCGCTGCGTCCCATTTGGCCTGATGGCCCAGCAACACGACCCTAGCTGAGCGGCTAGGGGACCACAGTAGCACACAGGAGGCTTGGGCCACCACAAAATCAGAGTGCCAGGCCGAGGCAGCATGGGCAGCACCCCATGTCAAGTAGACCGGGGGCTCGCGAGGCCCTGCGAGAGGGTCAAGTTGCAAAGGGCAGACAGCTAGAACGTCTCCAGAACGGAGTTCGAGGACTGGCCGATCGGAGTGAAGGGTGGCCCCCAGTCCGGGCTGGAGTTTAAGGCTCACACGACGGCCAAGCCTCATCTGGAGGGCCTGAGTGAGGTCTCTAGGGGTAAGGAAGGACGGCAGGATGACACAGAGCATCTGGCCTAAACCCAAGACAATAAGGCAAACCAGCCTATACTTCCCGGGAGAGGGACTACAACCTGGGACCCTTCTAAAACCAGGCCAGTGGCAGCAAATCCCCGATGCCACGATGTCAAAGTGCGGTGGGCGTCTGCCATAACATCGTCAAAGAGGTGACGTGGGTCGGCCTCAACACGATGCCATGGCGCAAAAGGGTTGGCCACAGTGACCAAGACCCTGGGTGGAGCAGCTTGTGGAATAGCAGAGGATGTGGTCTGGCTCAACACCGAAGTTTCCGGAACCATAGCTTGCGAGCCAGGGAGGCACCAGGTCAGCATGAGGAGACGAGAGAAAAGGCCGGAATGGGCCACAAGGGAACCCAGCAGGAGCGAAAGAAAGGTTCCCATTCGACAGGAGGAGAGAGCTGGAACTAGGCCCAGGACCAAACCCCACAGAAGTGGGCGGCCGCCGCAGGCCCCTCGGGCAAAGTCGCCGAACACGACGTCCCCATTCCGAAGCTCACATGCCTGATTGAGAGCGTAGGAGGGGACTCCCCCCACTTGCAGGGATCCAGGGAGGAAGTGCAGCTGATCGGCAAGACTATCGCGCGAGGCGATCCGGTCAACGGTACGGCAGAGGCGGCCTTCCGGAGAGGCAGCAACCACGTTAACCTGAGCCGCGACACCGTGGACCTCGATCAGTTGTAATGCCCGGGCACTGGACCACTGGACGGGTGTCCACATACCTGGAAAGTGGTTACGAAAAGTGCCGGTGAACGTAAAGGATTCTGGGCACCAGGCTTCTCCAGCGGAAACAGAGGCCAACAAGGGTGGGCGATTAGGGCGAAGCAGGTGCACAGAAATGCCGAACATAAGTTGAAAGCCCGTAGCCCAGGGAGCGTGGTGAGCTGCAAGGCCATCCTGAAGGTGCCAAGGATCGACAAACTCGAGCGGCTCAGAAGGGTCCTCCGGAGGGTCATGGATGTACACGACATCGCCGTTGCGAAAACGGAAAGCCGCAGGCGGAACATCAAAGAGCTCGCAGATCGCGAGCCCATGCGGCAGGGAAATGCCATCAACGGGGCTGTTGATGTGGCGCGAGATAAAGTCTGTCAACCACGCCACTGTCATGGTCCGCGGAGTGAGCGTGGCCCGATGGTGACCCCGCCACATCAGCATAATGGTTACAAGGGCCGCATCTTGTCCCACCGGGACCATGGACAACTCGTTGAAGGCGGGGCCCGGCCACACAGGAAAGAAGTCAGATGCCCATCCTGGGTCGTCGTTGAGGAACTGGGCCCAGACTTGACCGTGGCGAGTGCCATGGGAGGCTGTGTATGGGGGAAACACCCCCAAGAAAGGACTGTGCAGGACAACGTAGACCGGGTCCTCCGCCGTAATGGCGGAGAAGTCCCGGTTGATTGGATCAGTACCCCAAGGGAAGCCACCTGGTCTATGCATGCCCTGTGCTAGAGCGACGCCAGCAAGGAGCCCAAGAGAGAGGCGCATTGGTGGGGTAACCCGACAAAAGATCAGTGAGAAGCAGCCCCAAGACAAAAAGGGGCGACCTTGTGAGGAGAAGGGGATGTCGGGGCTGCCGGCAGCAGGTTCGGCTTCGCTAGTCGGTGCAGCAAGGGCGGCGGCTTGGGCCGGCGGGGGAGGAGACCGTGACTGAGAACGAGGTCTCACAGCCCGCCATTACGAAATTGGACGACCGAGGACCCTTCCTGAACCTCAGGGGGGCGAAGGTCGTACTCACTCCCGTCAAGCTGCAGAGCACGTAATGCCGCGGTCCCAACACAGACCGGGAGACAGCAGGGCACAAGGCGGCCTTCCAGCACAATACCGACAGCGGCGTTCCCAGGCGCCTGTGGACACCCGATGAGGTGTACAGCGGTAGCGGTTGCAGAGGCACAATATCGGCCCAACCCCGGCTGCGGGCGTGTCCCCTGAATAGTACAAAGGGATTGATCTCAGGGCCAGCAGAATACTCGACAAGCTCGCACTGCTGTCGGGCGGTGAAGGGATTGTGAATGCAGAAAGGGGTGCCAAGGGGGATAGCGGCAGCAAAGGAGCGCAGGCCACGTTGAAGACCAAGCAAGTCAGCCTGAACGCGGCGGACAGTGTCCTCGTCCGCGGCGGGCTCCCTTTCAATTGAAGACGGCCAGAGGCCTAGCGCGTAGTCCTCCAGCGGCCGGGCGGCGCGGAGGTACCACATACGAGGCTGGAAAGGAGCATTGACAGGCTCTGGTGGTGGTGGGCCAGCAGGGCGAGAGACCGGGTTGGGCTCCGCAGCAGACATGTTGAAGGCTTGGACAGGCGGTGGACCTTCATCCTCGGACTGTTCGTCATCCGAACTAGCAGGCGGCGCACTGATGATGGAACCTGCACCTAAGGTTGCCAGGACAAGGAGGCGCCCGAATGCTGAAGCTCCAAAGTAACCCCGAGTACATACTAAAGTCAGAATAACCACCGAAAGCCTATCCTGTCGCCGACAGCTCGAAACACTCGCAATATCGAGCAGATCAACGGTGGAGGGGTTCACCGCAGCGCAGGTACTTTGCGAGGCGAGTCGCAGAACAGGTTGCGATTCCCCAGCTGGTTCTGCATCGGGTTCAGCAAGGCCGGCCCAGAGTCGTGAAGTGTGAAAAGAAAGCTCCTGAGACAGCATGTGAACTCGGGAAACCGTAGCATGATCGAGGCCAGTGCCATTGCCTGAGAGGTCAGTTTGGACTTCCTGATCAACCAGAGGGACATGCGATGCGCCGGCAGCACGTCGGTTCCCGTGTCCATCGAGGAGTATGGCCGGTTCTAGCGCCGGGCCCCTACTAGGAACGTGCCGGAAGTAAGGTCCCTCAACCACCAGCGGATCCGGGTTCCAAGGGTCGTCATCGCCCGGGATCCTCGCAAGAGCACCAATCAAAATCTGAATGACAGCTCCTGATGGAAAGTCAGGCAAGGCAGCCCCTGGCGGGTACAGCTGGCCGGCGTAAGAGAGAGCGGGGCTCCGCTCTGGCAAATGGCCCCCCGGGAAGAGAGCTCTGAGATGGGCAGAGACGACATCCCAACTGAAAGGCGAATGCCCGAAAGTAACAGCCGCAGCGTCCCCCCAGTGGAGCAGCCAAAACCGGACCGTGGGTCGAGTGGCAGGTACGACCGGCACGAACAGGACATGCTGGACGGAGCTGTCCGTAGTGGAATGAGTGGGCCGGAACTCGCCGGGATCGTCAATATGGTGTAGACGGCACATCAGCTCTCGCAACCACCGGGTCGGGTAACCCTGAGGACGCCAAGGCAGGTCAACAGGTGCGTTAATGTTGAGAGTCCAGATGCGAATGGTTGTCGGAGGAGGCGGCGGAGCCTCGGCGACTGGGGCAAGAGCAAGCAGTTGAGGAGGTTGCATAGAGGCCACGTGGCGGCAGAGCATGAGCAACGCGAGACTGCCGAGAAGCGAGGGGGGCCGAGCCCGGGCTGCGACAATCTGAAGAACTCCATCAACAAGTTTACCCTCTAAACCCGGAAGAACTCTAGTAATAAGTGCCCGGGCCCCTTGCGGGCAGGGAGACATATGGCGGACTTCGGCAGAGGGCTCAACGTTATGGACAACCCCATCCGGCTCCACAGCGCAGAAGAAAAAGGAGCAATGGGAGGTGTAGTGCTGGACCACCGGTCGGAGAAGCTCGCAACCAATTGAGTCTCGCAGTATCCACCAGCCATATGGTGAAGGCGGGGAGACGAGGAGATCGAGCACTTGGGGGCTGGAATCGAAAGCCACGTGCAATCCGTATTCGCAGTCTGGCAAGAAGGCGCCGAGGTAAGCACTAAGATGCTGGTCGAGGTGTCGAGCACCAACCCTCAGGTGGACGGGGCCTTGCCCAGGAAGCCAAAGGTGCATCTGCACTTCTGAGTGGGGTGAGGCGCCAGTAACATACGCGCCGAGTTGAGGTGCAGAAAGGGCGAACCCGTGCGTCTGTCGGGCAAGCTCGTGAGTCCAAGACATGGTGCAGGGCCGCGAGAAATCTCGACGGGTTTGCAGTGTCTCGGATTCCGCGAGATGAGAGATCAAGGGAGCAGGCTCAACCGTCACGCGGACTGACACCACAGGGAGAAGGAGACTGAGGGCACACAGTAGCGAGTGACGCCGCAAGCAGGGCAAGCCAAGAGCAGCAGAGGCTAAAGGGCTCGGAGGCGGTGGCGGGCTAGGCGTCTCAGCCTCGCAGTTACGCACCAGTTGGGAAACCCCTTCAGGAGAGTCGTATCCAACGCTGACACACTGCATCGCAACACCTGTGATGTCACGGGGAAACGGCCAAACACGGCTGTCGCTGGACAGAAACGTCTGTGGGAGCTCCCAGAGGGACAGGGATAGGGCCTGTGCGACAGCTTCCCAAGAGGGGGCAGGGGTGCACATACCGTAGAGTCGGCTCCCTTCTCGAAGAGCCCATACAGTGAAACCAGGCAAACATGCAACCAAGCACTTGACGTGCCATGCATCGCACCAGAGGTCAACGAGTTCAGAAGCAGAGTCGGGTGTGACGCCGGCACCGCAAACAGACGGAGGTGCCTGGAGTACAGCAGCCGGCGTGCTGGCAGAAATGAAGGGGGCATTAGTTTGGGAACCTATGCTATGGAAAACCCGGGTCCTAGGGGGAGGAAGGGGCGGAGGCGTGCGAACAAGTCTCGGCTCCCAGCTGATGCTCAGAAGGTGCTCCCGGGCCCGTGCAAAGTCGGCCTGCACATGGACATGCCAGTAGCGACAGTCAGCCCGACCAGGAAAGGAAGTGCATTCCCAGGTTAGAACAGAAAGGCCGAAGGGCTGCAACCTCCGAAGCAGAGCCGCGGCGGGGCGGTTGCTGCGAAGAAGGCTTTCCAGGAAGGCCGGGAAAGATTCAAAGACTCCAGAGAAGGCCAAGTGCAGACCCACAGCAGAGGGGTCGGACGCATCTGTCAACCGATATGTGACACAGTCCTGGCCAGGGAAGGCGGCGACGAAGGCGGCATGAGGGAGAAAGTCAGCTCCGGGCAGCGCAACGAAGACATGCTGGCCTGGGGTAACGCTGCGCAGCAACGCACCCAGCACAGAAGCGTCAAGGTCGCATGCACGCGGGACCTCGAAAGATAACACGCCTGCGACAGGATGGAGCAGCGACACGATTCGACCTTCCTGAAGCCAGCGCGATGCAGTGCCATCATTATGTGGAATAACAAAGGCTGAGACGTCGAGGGTGCGCGCCTCTGTGCTGACACGCACTCGTACCACGTCACCTTGGCGAAGCCGATGGGCAGTGCCCCGAAGGATCTGGACGTCAGCCGAAGCAGCCGCGGTCTGCGCAGCCGCAAGAACATGATCAGCACTGTAGTCCTTTGGCAGTTCAACACAGACAACCTCTCTACCTAGATCCAGAAGAACCGTCAGGGTCTCAGGGCGGGGCGGGAGAGAGACAAGGTTAACCGCCTCAAAAGTAGGGCCTGAAGAAGCAGCAACAATCTGGGGGCGACCAAGTCGAATGGCCTGACGGTAAAGCTCGGCGGCAGCGTCGCGAGCACTCTCAGTGTTGGCGAACTCAAGGCCAAAGGCGGCAGGTGATGAGGAACACCTCACTGGCGGAGGGAAGAGCTGACCAAAGCGGCCCCTCGCCAAAGTCGCCAACCTGAAGCCACCTGGCCTGTAAATGCGTGTGGGCACCGGCTGGGGCCGCAACCTGACGGTCAGGAGCCCGACTAGCTGAAACCACAACATCCCTAGGAGTGGCAGGTGCACTGTGCATCTGAACGGCATTACCAGGCATCCCACAGGAGATGACGAGGCACACACCCCAGGCAAGGAGGCTCCCGACGTCATGATGCAGCCCACGCAACACACAAGCCGCCAAGAGAATACCCCGAGTACCGCTGAATTGGCTAACAACCGATGAGGAAGCAGAGCCAGGCTCGGCGGCCGGCTCCAAGGCACTGGGGGGGGAGGTGTTGAGAAACTCAGACGGGGTGACTCCAGTGCATGCGGGCAAGGCAGTAGACGTGGAAGCCCTAGCGGGGGAGGGCAACAGGGTGTGCTGCAACGCCGAAATGGTGTCAGAGGTACCTGGGGTGTCCCAGCCGCCTACCTGGTCCTCCGAGGAGGAGGAAGAATCTTGACGGAAGACATGCGGGAAGAACATGACAACAATCGGGACACTGCTGGTGAGGACCTGGTCTGGTAATACCGCAAGCTCTCGATGGAGGAGGCCGAACCCGCCACGAGCGCACTGTTCGACCCACTCGTGGGGGAGGCTGCTGCGGTCCCGTCGGGAAGCAACCGTAACAGCCGCGAGAGCAGAAACAGGAGGAGGAACGCAAACAGTAGTCAGCCTCCAGCCAACTGGACGGAAATCAAGAATGCAGGGTACCTCATCCCTAGTACAGTGTACCTCCATGAACTGCACAAGGGGTAGTGAAGGGAGTGGATGCCAGATGCGGAGGACCCCCCCACGGGCACTGGGAGACGCCCTAGTAGACACAATACGTCGAAACGTAGCAGCGTCAGCAAACACCGGGGCTTCGACATAGACCAGTCCATTAGGGGTGATGAGGACAGCTTGGTTATGCGAGTGGCCCGGGAATGCTTCGTGGGCTGAGGGTGCCGTCGGGAGGCTCACCTGCATGGCCGAGAACAACGAAAGGGGCGGGTCCAAAGAAGAACCGACAGGTCCTTGCAACGCATCCGCAGCTGGGCCAATCTGAAATTGCAGAGTGTCAACGTCCTGCAGAAGGAGGGGTTGGGACATCAGCGTCAACCAACCCCAGGGGCACTTAGCAAGCAGAAGGTCAACTTCAGTCTGCATCGTCTGAGCTGCGAGAGCGAGGATCGCAATGGCTCTGCAAGTAGAGTCGCGGGGGCACATAAGCATGCAGATGCGGCCACCCAGCGGACGAAGGTCAACCGGCAGCCAGACTTGACGCCATGAACAGGCAGCCGGAGTGAGAAGAAGCTGCTCACTTGGCAGGCCGGGAAGAACCCCACGGATGGCTGAGACAGAGAAGACACCGGCAGGGAAGCCCAAGGTGGCGGCAAGCCGGGCATGCAAGAGCGGCCCATGCAGCCATTCGTCAACCAAGAAAGGGACGGGGCAAGGTTCGAGAATGGGAGCCCCAGGCGGTGTACCCACAAAAGCAGCAAGGTGCCGACGACTGCGGTCGGTGCGTGGGAGAAGCAAGTTACCCGTGCGGCCGACAGGGTAGACCTCGCACATTTCCTCAGCAGTAGGAGTGGGCAGAACCGGCCCCGTACTGAGGACAGGAAGGCCCTCATGAAAGCCGTGGGCATGCAGTTGCACAGCAGTGGGGGATCTCAGCCACCAGGAGGAGACAACCGCCGCGCCGAGGTGGAGAGTGGCGCCATCAGCAACTGAAAGGTAGAGCAGAAGAAGCGTCATCTTGAAGCGAGGCCCACTGGAGCGGCGCAGACGCACGTTGGTGCGGAAACGAGCCCCTTGTATCCTAAGACCCGCTAAAGAACCTCTGGCGCCACAGGCCGCACTAGACTTCCCAAACACAGCAGCCTTGAGACAGGTGACCCAAGACAAGGTCAAGACCAGCTCATAGGCACAGTGCCATCGATGCGAAGCCCAAGACAGGGCGAGGAGGGCCTGGGGGCAAAATTTAAGACCATACCCCTGCCTGGGAGGAAGGCGATGAGGTCGCTGATGCCGGCGCACAACAGTCTAGGGTTGGGGCTCAAGGCGGCATCCGGGAGTAAAGCAAGCAAGGCAAGGGCCTCACTGGCAAGAGCGCAGCCCACTGAGGAGACAGGTGGTCCAATCACAGCCGCGGTCCACCATGCTGTGGCTGACAGAGTACTGCCAAGCTGCCAAGAGCGGCGCCACGAGAGTCTTGGCCCATACGACCGCAAGAAGCGTTCCGTAACGATTGAAACCCGACGGAGAGCTATATACACTATTAAACAGCGCCCGAGGAAAATGCTAATGGCCGCCCAAGTGAGGTCTGCCCAAGCAGAACCCACCGAGTCGCCATCAGCAGGGCAAACTGTCACATATGTCAAAGCGCCCCGGCAGGTGTGGGGATATGTGCTGCTCGGAACTCCCCGTTGAAAGGACCGCTGCAGCCCGTGTCGCACAGTCATCGGTCTGTAGGAGGCGCCACATTCCGTGGGAAAGGACATGTGAGTCGACACAGAATCTGCACATGCGCGTTGGAAGCGACCTCGGCTGCAAGATACCCCTTTTGGGGCAGGCCCTGCTCCACCACAAGCGATGGGTGCAGCCATTCTTGCCACGTCCCGGGGGCATAGCTGAAGGGATCGTTGATGCTCCCCGTTGCTGCATGTGCTGCCACCAGTACGCCCTGGCGTACCTTGGACAGGGCTCCGGTGCAGCTCCGCAGGCGATGCAAAACGTCTTGCAGACGAAGATGGAGGTCTTCCAGTAGCTGTAGAGACGGCCCTGCAACCACATGGAGCAGCTGATCCCAGGCACCACCCGCAGCTTGTACAACCTGTTCCACCGCTTGTTCGTCGACGGCATTTGGCAGGGCGGCGTCCTGCTCCGTACACGCAGACAGCTCCCCGACAACGTCCGATCCACTGTCGGCAACCATGGCTAGGACTGCCAGCCATGCGCGGCACCAAGCCTCTTGGACAGCACCAGGATCTGGCACAAGTTCCACGTCGTCCTCCACTTCGGTCTGTTGGGGCTTGGGTATGCCTTGGGGAGTAAGTCCCGTGGAAGGTTGCGCCCATGGCTCGCCCACATCCACAGGTCCCGGGCCTCGTCTGGGACTTTTGGATGGTCTGTCCACAGTCCCACTGCCTCGTTTCCGCCACCGTGTGACCTGTATGTGGGCCGGGTCCACAGTCACACTCCCAGTATGGGGCGCCATGTTCACATCCTGAAACGCACCACCAAAGCTGACCTCGGAGCCCTCGTGGGCCGAGGGCAGCACAGCAGTCGGTCCAGCAAGGATCTCGCCCATGTGGAAAGGAGCAGGTGCCGGCAGTTGACCCGAGCTCGGTTGGCCACCGCCCGTGTGGCCCAGATGGCTCGGCATAGGCATCGGCGCACCGACAGCAGCGAAAGCCTTCAGCGCGACAGCAATGCGCTGTATTTCGGCCTCCTGCGCACCGTGCCAGACGGCACCAAGGGCAGATGTCGCCGCAGCCACCTTCTCGGAGGATGCCGTTGATGGCTGGTGTACGAGAACCTCCTGCAGTTCTCCCACGGCTGCAACGATGTCCTCGTCGAGCTTGTTGCCAATGGCTCGGACACGACCCACAAGTCCGAGCAAGTGCTGGCTGATCATCGTCAACCATGCACCCAAGGACGTGCCAAGCTCCTCTTTCGCACGCAAGTCGCTTGCCAGACGTTTGGAGAGCCGGGCCAGAGAGTTTGCATGCCTTTGTGCGAGCTGTTCCACGGACGCCTCGTCCGTGGCGAATGCATGCTGACCCCAAAGATCTTGGGTGGCTCTTGTCGATATAGACTGCAGGGCAGACGCAACGGCCGAAGGTAAGCCGTATTCCACACGCGATTGTTGTGGAACGTCGGTCTTGCCCTGGGTCTTCCCGCCAGCTTTGCCCCCAGCATTGGAAGCATTCTGTTTGGGAGCCATGCTTCCGTGGTGGGTCGCGATGAGGAAGAGGTGCCTCGCCGTATGCGAGCCGCTCTTCAAGGCCTTCCTGGCCTTGTGCCGCGCCCTCCTTTGTCTTCTGTGCCACGTGGGACTGCGCGGCCGCCGCGCCGTCGTGTCCCAGCCAAATAAGTCCCAAGCCAACCAGAAAAAGCGGCAATATTGGGAGATATCGAGCCAGGGCAGTCATAGAAGGGCACGTAGCCCGGGGTTGGCACAGTCAAGGCAGCAACCCCCCAAAAACCAGGTTCACCACCAGGAACCAAAGAATATATCCAGAGCGCGCCTCCGGATAGAGGTCAGCTGGGTAAGCAGCAGTGACCAAGTGGGGTCGATGACCCTTCGATCCCCACCAAGGGGCAAGTCGAAATCGCGCAGCGAGGGCACTACGCTGGGGTCGGGAATGCGCGTATGGCACCCCAACACCAACGGTGACAGGGCGACAAAACGAGCTCGGGCCGCGACGCCTTAAACCCTAAACCCTAAATCCTAAATCCTAAACCCTAAACCCTAAACCTTCTGGCTTGCCCCGACACCAAAAAAAAAACTCCTCGGACCCTTCATCTTCAGAGTGTGCCCCCGTGAAATGGATGGCGTCCAGGGCCTTTTGGTTTTAGGGGTTGGGGTTTAGGGTTTAGGGTTTAGGGTTTAGGGTTGAGGGTTTAGGGTTTAGGGTTCAGGCTTTAGGGTTTTTAGGGTTTATAGGGTTTAGGGAGCACGGTTCAGGAAGCAGGGCTCGGGAATGCGGGGGTAGGAGTGAATCAAAGGGGAAAAGGAGGGACCCTAAATGGGGACCCCTACCCTATAATGGGGCGATATAATGGGTAGAAAATACCTATATTAAGGGTATATACCTAGGGGTCCTTATTCAGGGTCCCTCCTTTTACACTCGGAGTGAATGGAGTTTGCTTGGCGAGCTGGGGGGAAGTACTGCCTTGAGCTTGTCTTACTCATCTTTGGCACCACGTCTACATCCCAGACCCCCGGGAGGATCCAAAAAGTAGATCCCTTAATGGGGGTTCCTATAAAGTACCCTTAGTAGTATAGGGCCCGAAATTAGGGGATCTACTTTCTAGATCCTCCCGAGGGTCTGGGATTGTGACCCTACCCAGTGGTGTCTCGAACAGGCTACGTAAATGACTCCTAAACTCTGAAACCCTCCTAAACCGTCAACTCTAAGGCCTAAACCCGAAAACACTAATGCTAAATCGCATCTACCTTAACATCTACTCACCTCGCCTACGCAAGGCTCAGTATAGCATCCCAAAACCTTCCTATACTGAATTTAGAACCCTAGCCAAAATTATAATTTTAGCTGTTTCTTAGGGATTAAAATAACCGAAAATTAGAAAATATTTCTAAGTACCCCAAACCTTCGACAGTTTAACACAGCCCCTCTGTGTCGGCTCAGCAACGTCCATCTTCGCCAGCTCTTCCAGCCGCGGCTTGATAATGCCCACGACAAGCTCCTGTTCGGATCTTTGGTGGCTGATTGCAGTTTAGGGTTTAGGGTTTAGGCGACATGATTTAATATGGGGGGGCCTTAAAATTTAGAATAGGGTTGCGGGGCCCATTATATCATAAGCATAATAAGGAACCCCCAAAAAGTATTGGTAATCATTGAGGCCCCAACATTACCTGCTAAACCTTGCACCGATACAGGGATTGAGGACGAGCTCCTTGTGTACTTGATTGTCTCCTTGCAGATGTGAAGTTGCCGAGATATGCAGACTTCGTAAAGGGTTACAGGCCTTGGGGGTTGTGCAAGAGTCTAGACTCTACAGAAATAACAAAGGTGAGGATGTTGGCGACGGCAGACACATCATCAGGCGGCAACCTGTTACATAATGAAGGGGATTCCCTGCAAGTTCCTACATGATATGATTTCAGCGAAATATGCCTCCAAATCCCTTCTAGTCATTCCGGCCACTGTGCCAAGTTCACCTAGGGCTTAGGGACCATGACCATGACTATTACATCCGAACATACCCCCAATTCCCTTCATGTCTTAAGTTTTAACTGGGACTTAGGGATGTCTGTCTCCCTATAGCCGTGCATCAACACGTTTGGGTCTTCTGTTTAGGGTTCGGGCTTCGGGTATAGGGGTTTAAACTTTAGAGTTGGGGCTTCAGAGACATAGAGACTTACACATACACATATGATTACGTGTACAAACTTCACAAGTGTCTAAATCAAAACTCTGCGTACAAAGACTTGTGGGCGCACATGCCATGCTATCAGGTGCGATCAACCCGATTAGGATACCCAAAACACCACATGAATTAGGGCCTGCTTACTCAATTCTAATCCTCATCGGCGGATAAATAGAGGCCTGAGTCCCTCATGCCTAAAGGGTTTAGGGGTTTAGGGCTTAGGGTTGATAAAGTTTAGGGTTTAGGGTTTAAGTTTTAGGGTTTAAGGATTAGGGTTTAGGGGTTTAGGGTTTAAGGTTAAGGGTTTAGGGTTAAACACCACATGCCGATAGGGTCAACCAGAACACCCAAATGAATTAGGGCCCGCTTACTCAATCCTCATCCCCGCTCGTCCAAAGTCAAAAGCCTTGAATCCCAAACCCTAAATCCTAAACCGCTACGCCTCAAACTCGAATCCCCATACTAACCACAAACGCTGAAGTAGACGACATGCATAACGACAGTTCGAAAACAAAGTCCTTCAGGTTCGGGGGCTCGCCACCGAAGTACTCGCGGTACAGCCGACGCATTGCTTGCTCCTTGGAGGCTTGACTCTGACTGTGCTTTTGAAGCGTTCCCTGTGTGCGGTTGTGGAAGGGTCTATAAGGGCAAGATCAAGGTTCCATTGACGACTGGACGGCGGCTGGCCTTACTAAACTCTTCCCGAACCCTTGTGGAACCCTTTGAAACCCTCAAAACTTTCGGGGTCCCCCGCCGGTGGGTACTCCCCTTTCTTGGCATGGAAGAGGTTGTACCTGCGGCTTAGGGTTGAGGTTTTCGAGTTCAGGAGTCTGGCGTGTAGCTTTTGAGGATCATGGGACTTCACAACGGTGGATGATATAAATCCTGCATTACCTTTAGGACCCTAAACTATGGGAATTATGGTATATTCCTTATTATGGGTCATGCAGGATTTATATCATCAACCGAAGAACGGTTGAAAAGGCAGCTTCATACCCGAAACCCAACTTGGCCCGACTCGTAACCTCGTTCAGGTACACGAAAACCTTACATAACCCCAAACCCTAAACCCCTGAACTCTAAACCCTAAAGCCTAAATCCCTAAACCCTAAACAACCTTACCTACAAAAATTCCTCAGATCCTCCACATCGAGGTTTAGGTTTCCAGGACGAAAAGGGTGCGGAGAAGGTTTGGGTGTTCGGCGTTTAGGAGTCTTGGGTTTAGGCTTTAGGGTTAGGGTTTAGGGTTTCGGGGTTTAGGGGTTTTGGGCTCAGGGCTTAGGGCTTTCGGGTGGTTTTGGAGTTCAAGAGGCACGGAACCGCCTGAACTTCAATCTTTAATCCAGAACCTTGGTGTAGCTGTAGGAGAACCCTTTCGGAACCCGCCCAGAGAACCCTTGTACAGTGTACAGCCTTATGAAATTCTGACTGAGCCCTTACAGAACTCGTCATCAGTGATTAGGGTTTAAGGTTTAGGGGTTAGGGTTTAAGGCTTTTGTTGGTGTTCTGGGTTTAAAGTTTCGTGATTTTTAAGGCTTCAGACTAGTCCACCAGGTAGGACATGCGACAGATGTGCCGCTGCATGTCCCGATTGCCGGCCTCCTTGCGGCACTCTGTGCAGGCGGCTTGGCTTCTTGACACTCGCTGCTCCGAGCGGAGATACTCTGCCCTTGGAAGCGAAACTGGCTATGGAGCAGCGGGTTCTTCTCGCTCTCTGCAGATGGGTAGTTGTCAAAATTAAGGGTCCCTTTGTGGGTACCCTAAATATTAGGTGCCGTATAATAATAAGGACCCAAAAAGGGACCCTAATTTTGACAACTACCCATATGCGGAGGGCTCTCGTGCGCTTCCCGGATTCCGTGCTGAGGCATTGTAGCGTTGTCCGAGGCGACGACATGGCATTCCTGCGAGGCTACTGTTGAGGATATAAATCCTGCATTACCCATAATAAGGAGTATACGGTATATGCCTGATTATATATACCCCATAATAAGGAATATACCCCATAATAAGATATAATAAGGAATAATACCATAGTTAGTTCCCAGAGTTTAGGGTCCCTAAGGTAATGCAAGATTTATATCATCAACCGTAGGACGATTTGGGCCTGCTTGGCCTCCACCTCCTCATCGCCATCACCTTGGGGGAAGCAGCTGCAACGAGGCCTGGTCTGGCGAGTCTTCGTTTGTGAACCCTAAGGGTCCATGTACTTATATAGTCTATACGTCGGCCTCAATGTAGTCCCTATTCAGGTACTTTGGGACCCAAGTATATGGTATATGAGTACATGGACCCTTAGGGTGAAAGAACCCACGTTCGTGCCGGTCTGGCTCTGAAAGGGGATGGGAGTTTCCGAAAATTAGGGGTACCTTATTTTGGAGTCCTTATGATAAGGATCCTACTATGTAGGGTACCATACTAGGGTCCCCTATTTTTCGGAAACTCCCAGATGTTCCGACTGACGGGTCGGCAGTAGTAGGCGAAACCCTTGATTAGGGTTTAAGGCTTACCTTCACCCTGAATGACCCACCTTTTTCAGGCTCCTTATTATGATTTCCTTATATAGGTCCTCAAAAAAGTAAGTTATTCCAGGTTAAGGCTTAGGGTTTACCGTCTGGGTATAGGGTGTTACGGTTTAGGGTGTGGGGTTCAGGATCGCCTTTGAAGGAAGTTTAGCTTCGCACGCTTAGCCGTGGTTAGCAAGATTGCTCCCCATGATGATTCTTACTACCCTAAACCCTAAACCCCTAAACCCCTAAACCCTAAACCGTTCTTCCCTCCTGAACCCTAAACCAGGGCAACAACCAAAGTCCGGACAGAACCTCCCATCCCATTCCCCAGACTCCACTGCTCCCCCCCATCCCAGCACGCAAACCCAAAAAAAACAATAAAGAAGCTTCCAAAGTAGGTTTCCGATAGAAGCGCACTTGCTCTCCTTTCCTTTCAGAGTGTACCAACCTCGGCCGAAGGAAAACTTAGGTTCAGGCTTACAGTTTTAGGCTTCAAGGTTTACGGTTTGATGATTTCAGGCTTCGGATCCGCTTTGGGGCTTTTGGTCTGGGATTTCATGGTCTAACTCCGAGAGTCCGCAAAGGGTGCCTAAAACTAAACACCTGAAAGACACTGCTGCAGGGACGTTCAGCGTTTTAGGTAGGGTATGGAGGTCTTGCATACCATTGCCTTAAACTCCAACTATAACCACAAACTAAGCCCTCAACCCTAAGCCCTAAAGCCTAAACGTCTTGAGCCCCAAACTAAACCTTAAACCGTAAACTGTAAGTGAACTCTGCTAAACCTTCAGCCTTGAAACCGAAACCGTTACATTCCGCACAACAGCGTCTGGGGTTTGGGGCTCACCTTCGACGCGCTGCTGCGGTTCGTGCCCGACCCCTGTGCGTCGCTAAAGAAGAAAACCTACATTGCTGCATCCCCAAAACCCCCATCACCCCCAACTCTGACCGCCCCCAAGTCCCCCCAATCCCTAAACCCTAAACCCTAAACCTTAACCCGAAGCCCAAATCCCCCAAAATGATTAAATGCACCAGCCCTCAAGCCGAAGCCTCAAACCCCCAATCCCTCGACTTGAACCATGGAACCCCCAAACCCCCAAACCTCCAAACCCCTAAACCTCTAAACCCTGAACCCTAAAACGTAAAACCTAAACCCGACAAGCCTAAACCCAATCCCTAAACCCCTAAACCCCTAAGCCCCTGACCCCCGAACCCCTACACCCCTAAACCCCTAAACCCGTGAACCCCAAACTCCTCAACATCTGCAGCACCCGCCCTTCCGAAGTCTAGCCTTAAACTCGAAACCTTTATTGAATAAAGAAGCGTCTTGGGGTATACTGTACAATGAGCGTTACGCCCGGTAAGTAAGGTGCCAAACCCTTCTATCTTGTAGGATTTGCAGTTAGAGGTATGCCCTACCTTAGCCCCAAACAAGCTACCTTCTGAAGGACTTTTTTAAAGAAATCATCATAGGGAACCCCAAAACGGTAGGTTAATTGGGCTCCCAGGTACAGACTACCACACCCACTTGGAGGGTCGGGGGACTTAGTAACTGGTTATTTTTGGGACTTATAAGTACCATAACCCCAATTAGGGTCCATTTTAGGGAACTTATAAGTCTACTTACTACCTACTTACTAAGTCCCCCGACCCTCCAAGTACAAAACCCCCAACCCTAACCCAGAGCCGGCCCCAATCCCTGATAACTTTAGGGTAAAAGGAGGGACCCTTAATAAGGACCCCTAGGTATTTAAGGGATCAAAAAGGGTTCTATAAAGGGTTTCGCTTTTAGGGTTTAGGATTCCCTTAATAGGGACCCCTAGGTATATACCCTTAATGTAGCTATTATATACCCATTATAAAGCCCATTATAGGGTAGGGGTCCCCATTAAGGGTCCCTCCTTTTTCCCCGTTTGAGATAAAGCCCTGAACCCAAAACGCTCAGCATGGCGCCAGAAACCAGGGGCTTGTCGATGTTTCGGTGGAGGCCGTTGCCGCCCTTTTGGCAAAGGCTCTAGGGTCATTTTTAGGGTTCAGTGTTTAGGGGTTTAGGTCAGGATATATTATCGTACAGTAGAAGCCAGAAAGTTGGAATATCATTATCGTAACCCCTTTAAGGCAAATTATAGGGGATCCTATCATTAATCCATATTCCAACTGTCTGGAGTTCCCTTTATAGGTATGATCGTATGGGTATGATAAGGAGGGCTTTGGCTAGGGGGTCGAGAGATTAAAGGTCTCAGTAGGGGCTTTACGATAGGGTTGCACATGGGATTTCAGGTCCGTCGGAGTTTACCGGATTTGGTGGTTTTAGGATTTCGGGCTCTCAAGCTGTGTCGTTGGCTACGGGCTTTAGGGTTTCGGTGTGCTTCGTGCTGGAGGACATGAGTGCATTGAGGCCGGGCATTCCTGCAGGATCAGAGATTTAGGGTTTAAGGTTTAGGGTTTAGGAGTTCAGGGTTTAGGGATTTGGGAACTTAACCGAACTTGGCGCCTGAATCCTAAACCCCAACCTCTGCACCGTTTCGGGCTTTACGGCCTGTTCAGAGTCTATAATTTCGGGTTCAGGGCCAAGGGTTTAGGCTCAGGTTTCCGGAGTTGTTTTGCGTACAAATGTTGGCCCTAAGCCCCAAACCCTAAACCCCAAACCCCAAACCCTAAACCTCAAACCCCAAACCTTAAACCCCAAAACCCCAAACCCTGAGAGATGGCTCCACGGACATCGTGCCATTTGGTGGGCTGGGGGCTTGGAGATTCAATGCTGAAGGTAGGGCTCTCGGAGGTGCGACCCTAATTTGGGTGCTACTTGTCAGTCTGACTTACTCAGCCTCCTGATGACCCTCTAACATCCCGGCGAGGTTTAGATTTGGATTTGGAAGTAAGGTTGAGACGGTTGCGAGTGTAGGGATTTACGGTAAACGCAAGGGCCTGGGGTCCAATGGATAGGACTGGAGAGTAGAAACCTTTGAACAAGACTTTGGATAGTACGCCTCCTTATGCCCCCATTCCACACATGTCGCGCCAACATGTCTTCCATGGATGTCACTCTGAACACCATACCCCACACCACCCAAACAACAGGCGAAGCCACATCGGGTTTGTTGATTTGCAAGTACCTTCACCGATTCTTCGTAGGACTTATCGTGCGGCAGAGGTATAACCCTACATAGAATCGAGCACAAAGCCCCCTGATCCTTTACGTGAGCAGAGCTTAAGGGGTTAAGGATTTAGGGTTTAGGGGTTTAGGGCTTGGGGTTTAGGGGTTAGGGTTTAGGGTTTAGGGGTTTAGGGGTTCCGGGGTTTAGGGGTTTAGGGTCTAGGGGGTTGGTGCTAAACTAAGGGCGAAGTCTTGGTCTAAAGCTAGAAGCCCACGGTAGACCCTTACAGTAAAAGCCAGAAAGTTGGAATATGATTATCCTAAACCCTTTATGGTAAATTATAGGGTATCCTACCCTGAAACCATATTCCAACTTTCTGGAGTTCCCTTTAGCCCGATGCAACATCAACGTCGGACGGAAGAACCGGCCATGCAGTCAGGATTTCGGGGTTTAGGGTTTAAGTTTTAGGGTTTAGGGTTTAAGGCTTAGGGCTTAGGATTTAGGGTTTAGGGTTTAAAGTTTAGGGTTTAGGGTTTAGGGCTTGCCGTAGAATGGCGCAGAAGCGGAGGTATCTTGCGACAGTGTAATTTCGAGTGCGTCGTCCTCTGACGATTGGCCGTTGGAGCCTGAATGTGGGTGGCTCTTTCTCTTACCTCTCCCACCCCACGCCGTCTAAGGCGGCCAAACCACCCAAACCTATTCCTTTTAGGGTTTAGCACCTAAACTCATTCTATGGTTTTCTCTATTTCTTCAGCCGCAGGCAGGGCAAACCTGTCGAGGAGTCCCGAAGGGTTTAGACCACACAAAGAAAGAGGAGGACCTCGACTTTGGCAATTGGCCCTAAAAAAGAAGCAAATTTTATGAACGGAATTTAGTAAGCGCAGGGGGCCAGGAGGGGCAGGGCGGGCCAGGTAGGGCCAGGGACAGGGGCGGTGAGGGGGGTCAGAAAGGGTCAGGGGCAGTCTGCATCCAAGTACGGCTGCACTTCTTTGGGCTGCAGAACTGCATCCGGTACGGGGGGGATCATGGGACTTAGTAATTAAAGTTATAAGTACCCTAATTGGCGTTATATGTA
Organism: Symbiodinium sp. CCMP2592; assembly: GCA_905221615.1. NCBI lineage: Eukaryota > Dinophyceae > Suessiales > Symbiodiniaceae > Symbiodinium > Symbiodinium sp. CCMP2592. The sequence goes on along the minus strand of CAJNDT010001225.1, from coordinate 968,816 downwards.
TAGTTACCCTAATTATAACCCTAGTTACTAAGTCCCATGATCCTTCAAGCACCTGGACAACAAAATCTCGCTTTCCACCACTCTGGGTGGTGACTGTCGGAACCGTTGCCCGGTGAGCTGCAGACTGATTTCGGGTTCCAGAGGGTGGTAGCGCATGAGGATTGCGGTGGCGATTTTGAGTCGTCATTCGGAAACTTGTTCACAGCCTGTAGCAAGGTCCGTCATCTGCGCTATTGGCTGTTCGAACTTGCCAAATACTTCGTGATGTCATGGCGGAGCATACCGGCACCGTCCGCCCCGACGATGGCACTTGCGGGCATCCATGACATAACCACGGCTACCTTACCCATACCCATAACGATACATGTTAAATGCCTTGATCCCAGAGCCTTTTTCTTGCCAATGCCGTAGAATGACCCCACGGAGCATTCTTTAGATTTGGCCCTCGTGTAAACCCTAAACCCTAAACCCCTAAACCCTAAACCCTAAACCCCTAAACCCTAAACCCCTAAACCCTAAACCCCTAAACCCTAAACCCTAAACCCTAAACCCCTAAACCCTAAACGCCTAAACCCTAAACCCTAAACCCCTAACCCCTAAACCCTAAACCCCTAAACCCCTAAACCCTAAACCCCTAAACCCCTAAACCCCTAAACCCTAAACCCCTAAACCCCTAAACCCCTAAACCCTAAACCCTAAACCCCTAAACCCCTAAACCCCTAAACCCCTAAACCCTAAACCCTAAACCCCTAAACCCTAAACCCCTAAACCCTCCCCCCCCCCCTTTCTCCGCTTGCCGGCCCGCCTTGCGCAGGGAGGAGACGATGCCACCCGGACCAAAGGTTTCCGCCTTCAGAGCAGATGGGAGGACGGTTTAGGGTTTAGGGTTTAGGGTTTAGGGTTTAGGGTTTAGGGTTTAGGGTTTAGGGTTTAGGGTTTAGGGTTTAGGGTTTAGGGTTTAGGGTTTAGGGTTTAGGTTTAGGGTTTAGGGTTTAGGGTTTAGGGTTTAGGGTTTAGGGGGTTTAGGGTTTAGGGTTTAGGGTTTAGGGTTTAGGTTTTTTAGGGTTTAGGGTTTAGGGTTTAGGGTTTAGGGTTTAGGGTTTAGGGTTTAGGGTTTTGGGTTTTGGGCAAAAGGGGGGTTTAAGATTCTTGGGGTAGGGATTCCTTAATATGAACCTTATGGGAACCCGAATCCCTACTAAACCCCCATGGGCTAAAACCCCTTTTGGCCATCTATGAAGAGCAGACCATATCGATATTAGCTGCTTGGTGTTCTTCACAAGGTTGCTGATAGAAGTTTATACGGTCTTTCTGGGGGCTGTGTAGGAAGCTGGGAAAGCTGTATAGAGTTCTGCGTGGTTGTTCGGCAGGGTTTGCATGGCTTTAGAGTTTGGGGGTGAGGTGGGGACTTTGGGGCTTATAATTCTAGCGTGTGTGTAAGACTTTACGGCTCAACCCAGGAACCCCAATATCCCCAAATTTTAGGCGTCTGTAATTCGGGATCTCTATCATAGTCTGAGGAATATTCCGGCTGCTGGGCGTTCGGGATTGAGGCCGCTTGCTGCGGGAACATGGCCGAGGGCGAAACCCTCAACTGAGGGCTGGATGCCGATTTCAGAGATTTGAAGGATTTCGACGTAGAGTTTAGGAGTTTAGGGGTTCGAGGCGTAGGATTGGGAGCTTAAGTCTCAGGGTCTAGAAACCGTTTCGGGATTAGGGTTTAGGAAAATGCTGCTCACAAAGATCGTCCAGAGAACCTCCTGCCAGACACTGCTGCGCTCTTTTTGCATTTATGGAGGATGACGGATGCACCCAAATCCTAAACCCATCACACCGAAAGCTGCACCAACAGATGTTAGAGTATGAAGATGGTTTAGGGTTTAGGGTTTGGGGTATGAAGATGATATGGAACCGCAAGGCATTGAGTTGGTAATTATGGAGGCCCGTATGTTATATTACTTGGCGGAGCAGGCATTTTAAACAACTGTGACACTGTTTATCTGATTTATGTCCGGCTCTAACCCGACACCCCTAAACCCAAACCCTCAAGACGACAATCCCTAAACCCTGAAACCCTATAAAGCCTTAGAGCCCGTAAACCCTCAAACCCTGAACCTTGTCCTCCTCAGGCCACCCGGCCAGGAAACCTTTTCAAAGAAAAACCCTGCTAGACAAATTACAAATCTCACTTGTAGAAAACTGATAAAAGTCTTACAGCACTTTATTTGGTTTTCTGCTCAGCCCCAATGACCCTAAACCCTAACCCCCGGACCCTAAAACCTCGACCTTACACCCCGAACCCAAATATTGGGGCCTTGTATACTTCGCTATACTTATAATAAGGAACACCCATAATAGTATACAAAAAGTATTTAGGCCCTCTATTGTAAACACCGAACTCTGAGCCTTAGACCCTGAACCCTAGACCCTTACTCCCAAACTCCGAACCCTAAATACCCAACTCTGAGCTCTAGACCCTGAACCCTAAACCCGTAACCTCAATCTCCGAACCCTAAAATCCGAAACCCCTAAACCCGGACCCCCTAAACCAACTCTGAGCTCCAGACCAAAACGCTGTTGACGTTCCCGAAGGGACGGAGGTCGTCGCTGCCAACCAGGACGGCGCTACCCAGCAGCATCTGAATGTGAAGTTTAGTTTAACTTTTAACTTATAGTTATAATTGTTGCTATTCGAGTAATAGTTATGCTTATTATCATTATTGCAATAGTTATACTTACTATCATTATAGTACTAGTTATACTTATTATCATCATAGAAACTGTAGTTATGATAGTTGCATGGGCTTCGGGTCTGAGGTTTAGGGTTTAGGGTTTCGGGTCCATGGTTTCGAACGGGAGAGTTCCGCTAGGGTTTCGGGTCTAGGGTGTTTTGGTTTATGGGTATAGAGTTCCTCGCTTTAGAGGTTAAGATTTGTAAGGGTGTGGTGCTTGAAGTTGTTTCATATGTAACTCTTTTCAACGCCTTTCGAACCCCTTAAAAGCTTGCAAACCTTTCTACAGTCGCCTACAGTCCTCTAAAGCCATATTATGACTGAAGATGCATGAAGCAGTTTCAAGCCGTACGAAACGGCAGAAGCCCATGTAAAGCCTTCTAAACCCCGAAGCCTCCAAGACTGTCTTCGCCACAGGCCGTGAACATCGAGACAAAGGTGCAGAACCCTTAAGCAATATAGAGGCCGTTATGGTTAGAATAGGGTTTGGGGGACATTATACTGTAATTATAACAAGGAACCCGAAAATAGTAGTAGGAGTTATGAAGGCTTCTATTGCATTGCTTTGCCTTTGGTTCTTCTGGGCTCCTTTCCTTGTCTTGTGTTCTTCTTGTTGGTGTCCTGCTTAAGTGCGTTTGAAGTGCAGATGTGCACATATGTACTTTGAGTGCCTTCTGGGCTCCATACGGATTTGGGGATTAAGCGTTACGGGTTTTGGGTTTTGGGGCAATCCTACTCATGTAACCGAAACGCTCGTTCGCGGTGCTGCCGGTTAACAACTCTTCCCAGAACGCCATTGTTTCTGCTGCGTCGTCGCTTGGCGCTGTAGCTGGGATGATGACCTAGGTTTGTGGATTAGCGGTGCATCCACACGCACATACAATCCAGAGAGCGGGAATGTCGCCCGACCCGCTCGCCAGTTCCTTCCACCAGCGTCGCAAGTGAACAGGGAGCTGCAACCCGAAGGACTTATCCCAGAAATGAGTTCCGCACAATGGGTGGCGGGGCTTCTGGCGCCAAATCTCATATGGTGCCTTGGGCGCAGTACTCCACACCTCCGAATTGAAATGCAGAGTGATTGCCAGGAGGCGGTCCCACTGTGTGGCCTCTAAAGTCTTGGGTGATGTGTTTGTCCGCTTTTCTTTGGTAGATGGGGAGATGTGGAAGTTTGATATCATTTTCAAACCCCCATCAACCCCAAAGAAAAGGGTTTGGGGCTCCTCACGTAAACGCAACCTTAAACCCTAAGCCCTAAACCCCAAAGTTCAAGACCTAAACCCGTAATGGATCTCCAACGCCATGCTAGGTCGTGGGCTCGGGTCTCAGGGTTTAATAAGGTTTAGCGTTCTTTGAAGATCACATTGTTGCCTTATGAAAGTTGTCAGGTAGCTTCATACACGACTTTTGGTAAGGTTTTATCGAGCTGCGGAGCTCCCAAGGTTCAGGGTTGAGGGTTCAGGGTTTACGGTCTGGAGGTTTACAGGGCCTTGGGTTTGGACTTCGGTTTTGAAAAAGCCGATCGTGGGTTCCTGGGCAGTTTGGGTCAATTTGGGTGTAGGCCTCTGGACCCTTACGAAACGTCCTCTGAGGCATTCTCCTTAAACCCTAAACCCTACCCTACACCCAAAGCCCAAACTCCTAAACTCCCAACCCAAAACCCTAAACTCCTAAACTCCTACACCCTAAACTCTAAACCCTAGACCCAAAAACCCTACAGAGACCCCCCTTAAAGGCGCTCCTAACTCCTTTACCGTCGAGCCTGCCGGGTTTTCGAAGACCCCAGCTCCCCGTCACCCCAAAACCAAAAGGGCTCTCCAAACCCCTATAGATCCCTTGAAAGGAACCCTTGTAGATCCCTTTAAAGGAACCCCTATAGATCGCTTTAATGGATCCCTTATAGATCCCTTGAAAGGAAACCCTAAGGAACTCCAAACCCCAAGCCCGAAACTCCAAAATCCTACTTCCCCAACGCACCACGGCCCCAAAATACAGGGTTCAGGGTGTTTAGGGTTTAGGGAAAATACCAGAAACCCTTCTCCCTTTGCCCCTAAGAACCTTCCGAGAATCCTTCATGAAGACTTGGAACCCCCCTAAACTCGAAACTCTAGTCTAAACCCTAAACCCTAAACCTCGAAACTCTAAACTCGCAAACCTTAATCCCTGAACCCCTAACCCTGCACCCTAAGCCCCCCCCAAAAACCTAAACCCTGAAGCCCTAAAGCAGAATGCCTGCTCGCTCTCGTAGAGGAGGAGGTCTTTGAAAGTGGAGAGTAAGTTAGAAGAGCCTGGTGCCATGGTGTTTCAGCGTTTTGGGTTCAGGGTTCAGGATTTAGGGGTTAGGGGGTAAGGTCTTACGGGGTTTCGCTTAAGGTTGCAGGTCAGTTCTCGCACGGTTCTTTATGGTGTTAGTTGTGACAGCTGTGGCTTTTTATGATCCTTTTTTGCTTTTGATAATAAACAAACGGTGCCTTTAGCCAACCCCAGTATGTGGGGTAGCGTGTTTTCCTATAGAAGGGAGATGCGGAATACGGAACAGTGGTACTATCGGGTGGGTCTGAACAATGAACAAAGAATACCCAAATCTCTCGGCCATTGTCGTCCCTTTCCACGAAGCTGTGCCCGGGGCGGGGGGGGGGGCGGGCGGAGGGAGGGGGGAGCGCATCCTTTGCACCTCCTGGATCCCCGTCGTGCCACCAACCCACCAAGCAGTCCAGGCGCTCTTCGCAGCCCTTCAAGCCCTAAACCCTAAACCCCAGCTCGAAAAAAAAAAACAAAAACGAGAGTTGGGTTTAGGGTTTAGGGTGTACCAGGGTGCGCTCCGTGAGGTCGCTTCCCTGTGCTGTGCCAGGGTGGGCTCCAGCAGACAGTCGATACTCGGAGGGTCGCGGGACTAAGTCATCTTGGGGCCTACATAAATACTTTGGGGGGGCTCCTTATTCTTGGGCCCCAACACCCTAGTGAAACTATTAAGGCCTCTATACTACATGCAGTTAACTTATTAAACTTATGAATATCATAACCCCACTTAAGATCCGTTCTCGGGTACTTACAACTCTACCTATTGCCTGCTGACTAAGTCCGCCGACCCTTCAAGTATGCTTCCGAAGCGATATGCTTCTTCTGCGGTCGGATTCAAGATTTAGGTTTCATGTTTTCAACGTAGGATGGTGCTTCAGTGGTAGTTGGCCGTAAGCCCAGCGTTACCCTGTATGGCACGGCATCCCAACGCTCAACCGCAAAGCAAAAGACTACCACACCTTACGTGCAAAGCAACTTTTTCGATGAGACAGACACCCAAGTACAAACCTGGAGCCCCTCAGCTCGAGGGTTTGGGTTCAGCATAGACCGGCAGCGTCCACAGCCTAGGGAGTATATAAGGTAATCATAGTCAGCAAAACACTAACCTGCTACGGGTACGCAAGGTGTCCGGAGACACAAAGACAACCCCCCGGATTTAAAGACATGTCCCCTCGACCATGTAAACTACTATTTGCTTAAGAAACCCCCAAAAATAAAAAATAATAATAATCCCTATATTACCCCCATAAGGAATATATGTTTTTATTTTTTGGGGGGTTCTTAAGCAAATAGTAGTAAAGTACATCGATTAACGAAGGGGCTTCGGAGTCTCTGAGTCTCCAACCCCTACACCTCATACATCAGAGTTTCGGGCTCAGGGTTCATACATCCCATCACCCAGCATGCTAAAATCCTCTGAAAGGATCATATATCCCCTAGTAAGTAGGTTCTAATCAGGGTGAGCAGTAACCTCTCTCCTAGTCACAACCCTTCTTCTGACCAACGTACTAGGTCTCCTCAGTCCAAAACCCCCTGCGAGACCCAATGCAACCCTTCTAAAACCTTGTCCAGCCCTTATGTAACCCCATGAAACTCTTATGAACTTGTGAAACACCGTAGATTTTGGGGAAATCTACCCTCCAAGTAAGACTGGGGCTTCGACCTAAGACTTTGGGGCTCGGGGACGAGGGTTCAGGATTTGGAGTTTAGGGTTTAGGGATTTAGGGCTTAGAGGTTTGGGGTTTTAGGGTTTAGGGGTTCAGGGTCAATTTGGCTCCAGGGACTAGGGTTTTGGGTTCACGGATTAGAGCCCAGGGTTCAGGGTTCATGGTTTAGGAATCAGGGTGTAGGGTCACCATCCCAAGCCCAAACCCAAATGTAAAATCTTGCTCCCCGGCCCCTGTCCCCTCCCAAAAACCCAGAAAGATCAAACTACCCCGAACCCCCCCATCCCACAAAAACAAATCGTTTCCCCGGCAGCCTTGCGCAAGCTCCGGGACATTCCAACACGCCCCAGCCAGCTCAAGCCTCAAGAGATTCAGGGGCTCTTAAGCCCCCCTTAACTAGTAGCTTTAACTAGCAAGAATAAGAAGAATACGAATAACAACGATGAGAACATTAATACCAACAATCAGAAGAAGAAGAAGACTGCCGAAAACCTTCAATTAGGCAATATACCTCAAGTTAGGAAGCCTCAGGATCCGGCCTCCGGGTTCAGGATTTAAGTCTTTAGGAGCGGAGCTTCATCTTGCGGTTCTAGGTGTGTTCGACAGTTCGGAGTTCAATTCAGCTACATGGGGCATAGTATTAACAAGCTCAAGTATATCAGGGTTTCCGAAAATGGGGGGGGGTACCTTGTTCTAGGGTCCTTCTAATAAGGATCTTACTATTTAAGGTACTACATTAGGGTCCCCTATTTTCGGAAACTCCCATATCAGGGTTTGGGGTTTAGGGCTTAGGGTTTAGGGTTCAGGGTTCATCAACTACGGGGGAACTGAGCTCAATGGATGAAAGGAATGGTGAGGCTGGTGACGGCTTCTTGGTATCGGGGGCTCTGCCAAAGACCCTACAGCTAAACCCTAAACCCTAAAACTTTGGGTGTATAGCGGCAGGACAAGGGTTCATGAAGGATGAAGGGATTTGGCAAGCAGGATGTTAAGTATAGAAATTACAAACATGTTCTAAGTGCCTGTAACCCCAATAGCTGTACATGTAACCTCACTTAAGCTTTGGGGATTCAGGGTTTAGGGTTTAAACGCTGCGGGGTGCAGGATTTTAGGATTAGGCCTCAAGGTTGTACGTAGGTGCCACAATGGAGCTTCGGGCTTAAGGGCTGCCAAATCCTAGTAGTTTACTTGGAGGATCATGGGACTTAGTAAGTAAGGTTATAAGTACCCGAATTGGGGTTATAAGTATAGATACCCTAATTATAACCCTAGTTAGTAAGCCCCATGATCCTTTAAGTACTTACCTTTGGTTAGTAGGGAATGGAAGAATGGTAGTAACAGTAGTTATAATTGTACCCCATTCCTCCATTTCCTACTAACCAAAGGTAAGTTTAGGCAACAACGAGCCTCGGGGTGCTACGCCCAACCTTTTTCAGAAGACTCGTAGGTTCGATTTGCTACGTGCCTTGGCTTGTGCACTGTGTAAAGCAGAACAGAACACTCCTGGATGCCATTTGGGTGGTTGTCAAAAATAGGGTCCCTTTTTGGGTCCTTATTATAATACGGCACCTAATGCTTGGGGGACCCAGAAAGGGGCCAAATTTTGACAACCACCCATTTTATACGTGCCTTGGCTTCAGTATTGTGCAACCTGAACCCTAAACCCTTAAACCCTAAACCCTAAACCCTTAAACGCTAAACCCTTAAACCCTAAACCCTTAAACCCTAAACCCTAAACCGTTCTAGAGATGCGGGGGGCTTGGGTTTTGGGTTCACCTGGAGCCCAATAAACCGACCTTTCTAAGGACTCACAATAAGGAAATCATAATAAGGAACCCTAAAAAGGTAGGTTATTCAGGGTGAAGGTAGGGTTTGGGTTACGTGCCTCGGCTTGCAAGCTCTGTAAACATGACAGAAGACTCGGGGGTACGATCTACAAAAGTCTTGGCTTTTGTACGGTGTAAAGACCACAGACGTACGACTTGGTCTTTGCCTTGGCTTGTGTATTGTGCGCAGACTACAGAAGACACGGGGTACGATTTGCTATGTGCCTTGGCTTGTGTAGCCAACGCCCATATGTCGGCCTTCCCTAGGACCCCACAAATCCATCACCCAGGATTGCAGAAACGGCCTCCTGCGCAACAAGATCCATCGCCCCAGATTGCGGCAAATGACTGGTGAGAAGATCGCAACCCTTTTCACCCTTGGCTTTAGGGCCTTAGCCTTTAGGGCCTTAGGGCTAAAAAGCCTAGGATTTCGAGATTCAGGGCTTAAGAGTTTCGAGATTCGGGTTTCTTGGGGGCTGTAAGGACTGTCAGCTCAGCGTGGCCCCGTACAGGGCCCACGCCGCATGGCTCCGAATTCTTCGTTCTTCTCCTCGCAGCCAGGGCACGCTGCTTAGGGTTCAGGGTTCAGGGTTTAGGGTTTAAGCCGAGAACCTCCAGTCTTTGGCAAGTTCCTATGAATTCTACATGAGGGCTCATGCTAGGACAGCACACACCGTACGCTCTGCCCTGGACCCCCAGACCGGCTGCGCAGACTCGCAAAGAGAGAATTTGCCAAACAGCTTGAAACAAGTGTGGCGTTAAATTGTGCAGGGGCGGTGTGTCTACAGGGTTTCGCTGGGTTTGCGCGATTCTAGGCGCCCTACATCCGGAATGCCGAACCTCAACATGCAATTCCATACTCCTCAAAGCCTTATATCAGTCCCAAGTATCTGCAAACCTTACCGTCAATTCCCAAATCCGTTAAGCTTCCAATGCCAGAAGCTTTAAAAAACCTGAATTCCTGCAGCCCCACCCCTGAACACTAATCCCGAAACCCTGAACCCCCCCCTCCGTCGCGCAACCCTAACCTGAACCCACCCCACCTTGTCTCTGCCGTACACGGCGTCACCCAGGATTCGGGCGGCACGGTCCGGCAGAGCCTTTCGGGAATCGCTTCTCTTTGTAGGAAGAGTACTGGGTTCTGAGCAGCAGGTTCTGACCCCTTCAGGGTTGATCCTGGGTGAACACAAATGTCTACTTTTTCCGAAGCTTGATGGAAGATGTTTAAGTTTACGCTTTAAAGCTTAGGGCTTAGCTAACCAGTGGTTTTGGGGTTCCCTGGGCTCTTTAGCTCCTTTTTCAATATAGGGATTATCATCATCCCTGGCTCCTTAGCTCCTCCGATATCAAAGGTTAGTTAGGGTTTAGAGCTCTGGAGTTCGGATTGAAGGTATGAACTGATCTATACTGAACTTAGAACCCTAGAAAAAAAGCAATTTTAGCTGTTTCTTAGGGATTACAATCCAAACCCTTTAGGTTTCAGGGTTTAGGGCCCGAATCATAAACCTTTGGGATACCGACAGGGCGTTCCAAAACCCAGGTCGGCCCTGAGCGGGCATGCCGCTGTAGATTGTTTGTAGCGATTAGGACTTAGGAGGTGGGTTGAGGGCTTGGCTAAAGGCTTCATGATGTCGCTGGGAGAAGGACTTGCTGTTCAATTTCTACATCCCTAAACCTAAACCCTACGGTCCCTAAAAACATGCAAAGAACATGCGAACATAGACGCCAGGGAACTGCCACTACTCTAACCGAAACCTACAGCACCCCATGAGAGCGGGGTCAAGCTGCTTCTCCCTTTTCGTAAAAAACGTCTGCTACACATCGGACAGCTGATCCTGTACCGCGCTACTGTCGCCGTCCCCGTGCGGATTACCCCAGGTGACCACAGATCCATCGACCAAGATTGCAGTGAATGCGCACTCAGAAGCTTGGATCTGCTTCACATCTCTTCGCTGATGGTGTGCTGCAGTCGCCACCATTGTCGGCATCGCCCCAAGTGACCACAGATCCATCACCCAGGATTGCAGCAAATGCATATGCCATATGCCGAAGCTTGGATCTGCTGCACATTTCGCAGCTGATCCTGCACCGCACTGCTGTCGCCACCATTGTCGGCATCGCCCCAAGTGACCACAGATCCATCAAACAGGATTGCAGCAAATGCACCAACAGAAGCTTGGATCTGCTGCACATCTCGCAGCTGATCCTGTACCGCACTGCTGTCGCCACCATAGTCGGCCTTGCCCCAGGTGACTACAGACCCATCACCCAGGATCGCAGCAAATGCAAAATCAGAAGCTTGGATCTGCTGCACATTCGTCAGCTGATCCTGTGCCGCACTGCTGTCGCCACCATTGTCGGCATTGCCCCAAGTGACCACAGATCCATCACCCAGGATTGCAGCAAATGCAGCATCTGAAGCTTGGATCTGCTGCACATCGCGCAGCTGATCCTGCACCGCACTGCAGTCGCCACCATAGTTGGCATAACCCCAGGTGACCGCAGATCCATCACGCAGGATTGCAGCAAATGCATCACAACAAGCCTGGATCTGCTGCACATCTCGCAGCTGATCCTGTACCGCACTGCTGTAGGCATCACCCCAGGCGACCACAGATCCATCACCCAGGATTGCAGCGAATGCACTATAAGAAGCTTGGATCTGCTGCACATTTCGCAGCTGATCCTGCACCGCACTGCTGTCGCCACCATTGTCGGCATCGCCCCAAGTGACCACAGATCCATCACCCAGGATTGCAGCAAATGCACCAACAGAAGCTTGGATCTGCTGCACATCTCGCAGCTGATCCTGCACCGCACTGCTGTCGCCACCATTGTCGGCATCGCCCCAAGTGACCACAGATCCATCACCCAGGATTGCAGCAAATGCACCAACAGAAGCTTGGATCTGCTGCACATCTCGCAGCTGATCCTGTACCGCACTGCTGTCGCCACCATAGTCGGCCTTGCCCCAGGTGACTACAGACCCATCACCCAGGATCGCAGCAAATGCAAAATCAGAAGCTTGGATCTGCTGCACATTCGTCAGCTGATCCTGTACCGCACTGCTTTCGCCACCATTGTCGGCATCGCCCCAAGTGACCACAGATCCATCACCCAGGATTGCAGCAAATGCATATGCAGAAGCTTGGATCTGCTGCACATTTCGCAGCTGATCCTGCACCGCACTGCTGTCGCCACCATTGTCGGCATCGCCCCAAGTGACCACAGATCCATCACCCAAGAGAGCGGCGAATGTAGTGAAAGCGCCGGCTTGCTTGTTGCTCTGAAGCTGGACCTGGTTCACATGTAGAGTAAGCACGTCTCCGCTCATCAACTTTGCTTCTGTGATCGTTTGTGCTCCGTCAAGCAGCTCTCCAGAAGAATTCAGCAGCCTTCCTCTACTCGTGGCCAGGGCAGTCTGCGCACGTTGTTTCAATGACTCAACGGATGCATCCGCCTCCAGTTCCACAGAGGCACGCTTGCCACTCAGCAGGTGCACATCCACGGAAATCGACATGATGCTTCGTAAGGTGATCGCTTGACCCAAAACCTAAGACTTCAGCTTACTAGTTCATGCATGAGAAGGCTCTAAACAATTAGAATGGGATTTTGGCGGGGCATGTCATAGTATACGTCTACATGTAATGAGGAACTCTCAGGAATAATATTATCAACTATTCATGTGTACTTCTGAGTACAATCCCAACCACCCTCAACCCTACACCCTGCACCCAATACCCTTAGCCCAAACTGTTAATGAGAAAGTAAATAACAACGCCTGATAGCGCTTGGCCCTAACGGCGCATACGGACACAGGCAGAAGGTTTTGACAGGCAACTAGGATTCATTCTATAGGGATTCACATGGGATAAGGTTCAGGGCAGGGCTTAGGGTCCCTTTCCTAGCTTTGGCTTAGGTGCATGTCCGACCCGAAACCCTAAACCCTGGCCGGTTAGGGTTTTTTGCTCTGGCGCATGAAGCTAGGGTTTCCGATTAGAGAAGAGCCGTGATCCTTCTGCAACGGCTTAACCTGGGTTTAGGGCTTGAGGCTTGAACTCCATGACGTTTTCGGGTGGAGCAAAAGAGAACGTATTACAGGGGCCTCAATAAGTAGAATAGTGATTTGGGCCCATTATACTATAGATAAGGAGCCCCCAAAATAGTATTCGTAGTTATTTACGCCCTTATAACTTACTCCCCCAATAGCCACAGAAATAAAAGGTTAAACTTTCAGATTACTACTAAGCTATAAGAACCCCAAAAGTTTAAAAGTTTGGTATTGGAGAACTAAGATAATGAGACCGAAATAAGGCCTTCAGTCAGCGACCAGAGCCACAAAGGCAAACTAATGTAAGCTGTAGGATGTTGATTTCAGGGCGTGGGGCTTTGGGCATAGAGTCGGCCTAGAGATTAAGGTGAAGGGTCGTGGGTCTTCGGGGTTTAGGGTATGGTGTGGTGGGCTTCAGATCGAAAATCTGTAGCAACCTCCACCGGATAGCTAAGTCTGTTCTGTAGCTTACAAGGCTTGAGTTGCCCTTTAGCACTTCCGCTGGCCTTATCAAAAAGTGATGAACCGGACCGCCCCCCATGTAAACCCTTCAGGATTCAGGCTAAGCCCCCAATCCCACACCAAACCCCGCGTGGTACTGGAAAGTGGGAAACCTCGTATACACACACTGACGCGCAGCCTGAAAGCCTCGAACCCCTTAACCCTCAATCGAGCAGTTAGGACGCGCAACTTGCAGCTAACTCGAATGTCACTCGTTCGAAACTAGAACGGTTTCGGGTTTAGGATTTACGGCTGGTGTAGCAGCATCTGCTAGACCTGGACGACAACTTGCCCTCAAACCAATCCGCTCAAAGCGCAAATCCTTCATACTAGAAACAATCCGCAAAGTTCTCAAAGAAAAAATTGAAGGAACTACTGATACCCATTGTGTGTATGTATGTATATATATATATATATGTATATATATATATATGCACTCCCAGAACAACGACCCCTAATTTTCTGAAACCACAAGCCGAAACCCGCAGAAGACACCTTCGGCACCTGAGATCAAGGTAGGCGTGGGAATCCCAAGCAAGAGCCCTGAACCCTGAACACTATAAACCCTGAAGCCTAAATCCAAAAAGCCCTCACCCTGCTCTATCTCAGCGTTGAGGCTCTTGCAACCCCACACGGGTTTAGGGTTCTGGGGCTAGGGCTTAGAGCGAAGATGAAGCATGTTTATGAATATTACATACATACATACAGACAGACATACATACATACAAACATACATACGTACATACATAAACATACATACAACATACATCCATACATACATACACATACATACACATACATACACATACATACACATACATACACATACATACACATACATACACATACATACACATACATACACATACATACACATACATACACATACATACACATACATACACATACATACACATACATACATACATACACACATACATACATACATACATACACATACTGATTTAACAACTGAGTCACGATAAGATAGTTTAGAAGTAGGAAAAACAGGCCTTGAAGACATTCTCCGAGTTCGACGCTTCCGTTCTGATGGCCTGGCGCTTTGCTACAGAGATTCCGGGCCTGAATTAGGTAGTGGAAAGGCAGGATTTAAGGGTCCAGGGGCTAAGGCAATTTCGAATTTGGGATTTAGGGTTTAGGGCTTGGGGCTTTTGGTGGTTTGAGCGTTATGGATTTGGGTTTGGGGCTTTTGGGGGTTCAGGGAGTCACACGCTGCAGCACCGCCTGCAGGCTTATGCGGAGCCTTATGAGCTACCGAAGGCTTGCGTGCAAGTACACCGTTCGCATATTTCATGCCATCAGTCCCGGCGAACCAACCCCAAATCCTGGCCTAACCCTAAACCCTAAACCAGAAACTCTAAACCCTATACCCGAGGCCTTAAACCATCAACCGGGGACCCGACACCGCAAACCCTGAACCCTAAAGACTTAACACTTTAGCCCAAAACCTACTTGGAGGGCTGGGGATTTGGTAAGCAGTTACCTCACAGAGTTATACGTGCTTATAACTCTACATACTACCTACTTACTAAGTCTCCCGAGCCTCCAAGTAGACCCTGAACCCTAAACCCCTGACCCCAAAACCCTGGGTCCGCCTTTCCCTCGTCCAGCTTCACGATGCATGGCCTCGTTTGTGGCGCTGGGCTCGTCTTCAATATCGCCAAAACGTAGGGTTTAGGGTTTGAGGGGTGTAGGGGTTAGGTTTTTCGGGCTTTCGGGTTTAGGCATGTAGGGGTTTAGGGGGTTCTAGGGTTGAGTTTTAGGGTTTCGGGTTCAGGGTTTGGTATAGGGTTTAGGGGATTCGGGGGCGGTGGTGTTCCGGGCTACAAGTAGGATGTAGGGTGGAGTATTCTAGAAGGGTTCTACACGGGATCCACAGGGCTGCCATGAGGCCTCCATAACGGGCTCCTACAATGTTGCAAGGCTTTTCGGGGTGCAAGGCTTACCTGGACCCTAAGGAACCTACATTTTTAGGGTTCCTTTTTATGAGTTCCTTATATGAACCCTTAAGAAGGTAGGTTATTTGGAGTGCAAGGCTTAGGGCTTAGAATTAAGTTGGTTGGCTTATCGTTTAAACGCCTTGCTTCCATCCTGCTGCAAACCTGCTTTTTGGAAAACCCGTGTGGGCCAAAGTTGGGCTATGTAGCAGCCTACAATTTCCGTGTAAACCATCGCGACGCCTTCTAACAGAAGAGACTGCGGCCTATGTGGCTTCTATACTCAAAGCATACTAGGGGTTTACGAAAATAGGCGACCGTAATGTAGCACCCTAAATGGTAAGATCCTTACTGCAAGGACCCCAAAATGTGGTATCCTAGTTTTCGGAAACTTGAGGGAGTCTTGCTCATAAGACTTGACTAGGCACCGGTGCAAAAGATTGCATGGGCACACGGCGTTAGGGTTTCGGGTTTGGGGCTTCTTGCTGTGCGGATGTGTCAGCACTGAAGCAGACGGCCCCGATGGCAGGCCATGGCAATACCCTTGCCGCGCAAACTGACCCCAAAAACTTCAAACCAAGTATGGAACCGTAAACCCTAAACCCCCTAAACCCCCTAAACCCCCTAAGCCCCTAAACCCCTAAGCCATTAGCCCTAAACCCTGAACCCTAAACCCTCAACCGAGAGGCGTCCGTAAATGTCAAGCTCAGCCCCTCAAGCCGAAAGCCCTCGGCCCCCCGAACGGGTGATCTCCCAGAGCCTCCAAAACCCCTTAATTAAGAAATATACCTTAAATCATATTAGGGATCCTACTATAATTTAAGGTATATTCCTTAATTAAGGGGTTTGGGAGGCTCTGGGCTCCCAGCTCCCTCAAACCTGCCTATAGTCTCCATTGGAGTTCCTTTTCGGGGTTACCTTTTCGGATCCTTAGTATAAAATTGGTTAAACCCAACATAAGGAACTACAACGGAGACTATGGGTAAACCCTAAACCCTCAATTCCCAAGACTCTGAAGCCCCCGAAAGGCTCCAAACCCCAAACTTGGGGTTCAGGATTTGGGGTTTCGGGATTTAGGGTTTAGGGTTTAGGGTTTAGGGTTTAGGGCTTCGGGTTTCGGGATTCCCAAACACACTACAGTAGAAGCCCAAAAGTTGAAAACCCAATAGCCTTGTTTTTTGAGAGTAATGTCTAAGGAATCCCAGCACTATTTGGCCTCAATCGTGTTTCCAACTTTATGGGGTTTACTGTAAAACTGAGTCACAAGGAAACTTTTCAGCAAGATAGTTCCTATTAAAGCAAGAAGCCGCCTGTAACACAGTGTAAAAAACCCTCCAAAACAAACTGTCGACACTGAGCCCTGCAGACCAGATCCTGAGCTCTAAACCCGAAAGCCAACCCCTAAACCCCAAACTCTAAATTTAAAACCTTCAACTCCTAAACCCAACCCCTAAACCACAAATGCCATAAATCCTAAGGGCCTAAACTCGGACCCTGAACCCTTAACCCCAAGCCCCTAAACCCCCAAATCCTAAACCCCTAAACCCCAAACCCCTGCAGGTGAAACACCTGGCTGCGCCGTTGCTTAGCAGGAACTCTGCAGCTTTGGATTCAAGGAGCACTCAAAAGAAGTGCGTGAGCAGTCAGGTGCCTTTAGCTTTGCTGTGCCAAGCCATATTACCGCATACTGCTGAACCTCCTTCCAGGAACGCTTGAGTAAGTCATTGACCGTGCAAGCGAATCTATCCGCTTGCATGGTAGCGGAGCCAGATTGCTCCAGCTGCTAAGAGCCGAATTCCAGGGACCTTCGAACATCAGGCGCTGACGCCCCTGATGGCTACGAGCGGAGAAGCGACCGCACGGTCAAAAGACGGCGTCCCACAGTGGGACGGGAACAGCGGAACGTTCCAGAGATATGAGGAAGAGGCATTGCTATGGCAACAGGGAATCCCTTGGCATAAGAGATATCTGTCAGGACCCAGGCTGGTGGCCGAGCTACAGGGTGCTGCAAAACGAATGATTGTGGGAAAGCCCCCCGACTGGGTATCGTACTCAGGGGGAGTGGAAGCCCTCATGCAGCACTTACGATCCTGTCTCGGGCGGCCCCAGGTGACCGAGCTGACAGAGTACCTCAACCAGTACTTCCGGCACTCCAGGCGCCGGAGCGGGGAAACCATCAATGATTACGTTACCCGCAAGAGCGAGATTTACATGCGAGCCCAACAAGCTCTCAGCCGAGTGCGGCCACATCAGGAGGCCAAAGGAGTGCAGGACCCAGACTGGCACGGAGGCAGGTCTGGGCAGTACCGGAGGGCCAGCTGGACTTCCGAAGCTACAACGACGACTGCCAATGATGACGACGAGCATGAGGATGAGGCCCCCACGGAGACCACGTGGGACTGGGACAGCGCCAGCCGAGCTGGCAACTGGTCCTGGAGTGGCTATGGATGGGGTGGCCCGGAATCTTCATGGTGGCAGGCGCCGACATGGAGCTGGTCCAGTCCAGGGAACCGAGCCAGCAGCTACAGCTATGCCAATCCAAAGCCCGTTGAGCTTCTACCTGATTGGGTGCAGGGGTGGTACCTACTTCAGGATGCGGGGCTCAACACGAATGAGCGGAACATGATTTTCACGGCCTTGAAGGGTGACTTCACAGTGCAGAAGGTGGCGCAAGAGTTGCGCAATCAATGGTCTGAGCAGGACCTCAAGCGTCGAGATCAGCATCAAAAGTCCTCGGGCTACATGGGTGAGCTCTACGAGGACGGCGATTGGGATTCCGAGAACCAGGAGGCTTGGAACACCGAGGACTATCCGGACGCGGACCTCACGGATGAGGGTGCAGCACTCATTGCCGAGGCAGAAGAGGAAGCGCAACAGGCCTGCGCAGTACTACATCAAGCCCGACGCACTTTGAAGGACGCCAGACAAAGACAACATCAAGTTCGCATGTCAAGAAAATATTATGGAGGCGGCGGAAGTGGAGCTCGCTCCAGCTCTTTCGGCGCCCGACCTCGTGATGATCCCAGCATGACCTGTATGAAATGTGGTCGTTCAGGTCACAGGACAGCCAATTGTCCTAAGGAGAAGACCGACAAAGCGAATGCGGCAGAAACCCAGGCCGCCCCTTTTGTCTGTTTCGCTGAACAAGCCCTGGCGGGCGTGCGAGAGGAGGATGCGACTCTGGCGCAACCCACCACGGCGGAGGCCATTCACAAGGGCTATGGAGTTATTGATGGCGGAGCCACCAAGACTCTTGGTTCAGTGACAGCGATCGAGGCGGTGATGAAACAGAATATGTCCAAGACAGGCAGCTCGGGTGTCAAGAGTGTGGACACGACCAATCGGCCGACCTTCGGGTTTGCTGATTCCGGCGAGGCCCGCTGCATATCGACAGTGGACCTGGGTTTGCAAGCCAATGGTCAGGACGGAAGCCTCCGAGTGCATGCCCTTAACAAGGGCACAGGTCCGATCTTGATCTCAGTGTCGACTCTGCGAGCTCTAGGAGCTGTCATTGATTTTTCCGACGACCTGATGGTTTTGAGGAAACTCGACCCACGTCGCATCATATCCTTGCGACGCTCCTCCACTGGCCACCAGTTGATGAATCTCACGGAGGACTTGTTCAAGGATGCGACGACTGTACAGACGGCCGTGCCACCACTGAGGTCGTACATAGATGCGGTCGAGTAGGGACAACACCCCTTGCTTGCCAAGCCGGATGGGAAACAAGGGGACCGAGTTTTTTCCGGAAGTAGTGTGGAAGCCAAAGTGCCTGTAGCATCTCCCCGAGAAGGCAGAGGTGAAGGTGTGTTTGGCGTTGAGAAGTTAGGGGTTGTTGAGAGTTTTTCCAATTCCCAGAGTGTGAGGACTGGGCAGCAGTGTGACGCGGTAGGAACCACAAAGTTGTCCCGCATGAAGTGCAGTGAACACCAGCAGCCGAGTCCAAGACGAGTGACCTTTGATCCCGGACCTCCTTCCGAACATTCGTACCGAGCCGATGGAGAAGATGAACAAGACGCAGTTGAGGGAAGCCATTCGTGGCTTCGGGGAAATCCCAGCCGAAAGCTGGAATGTGTCAGAGCTACGCCATCGTCTCAGAGAATTGGAAGAGGACCAAGAGGAGGCATGGGCATACAGCCCAGGACACAAGCGGGAGACCCCGCTTCAGCAGCAAATCAAGCAGCTCAACAAGAACAAGAAGAAGAAAGCCGATCTCGCGGATTACCTCGAGAGAGTCTTGGGTATCGCAGTGTCTCCCAACGAGACAATGGCTCAGATGGAGACCAAGGCCCTCAACTTCCTGTACAAGACAGTGCAGAGCACCTCGCAGGACATCGTGGGGTTTGGACGCCACTCCCACCTGACCTACGGCGACTTGGTGAGGGATTACCCGGGCTATGTGGAGTGGGTCAAGCAGACTCACTCGGAGACCGACGAGACCAATGTGAGGCTGAAGAGATTGGCGCAGTGGCTGATGCGAGCCACCGATGTCTCGAGTCCCGTCACTGCAGAGACCCGTGCTCGTGCCCAGGCGAAGAAAAGCTTGGTCTTGAAGGTGAAGAGCGGCTATGTCACCGAACCGGAGCCCGAGGTGCCGCGCACCGCGGGTGCTGTCTCGAGCCACCAGGCCCCCTACAACTCGGAGCCTGTGCCAGCACAGACGGCGGTGCTCCAGACGATGATGGAGACCATGCAGCAGATGCAGGCCGAGATTCGCGAGTTGAAGGAGCAGGGCTCGGCGGGAGACGAGAGGCCCCGGAAGAAGGAGAAGTAGAAGTACATGCTCCTGCGCGTGATCTGAGTATGTGTATGAGTACTACTCCCAGCCCATCCAGCGATGATAGTCGGGAACTTAGCCAGACCGAAGCGCGACACTTAGAGGACCAGAGTTTGAGCGTAGTTCCGGGGTTGATGCCCCTGTTGATCGCGGGGGATGGGCATGGAGGAGTACGTCCCGTGCTCATGGAAGTAGGCTGTGTACCAAACAGCCCCCTCACGGAGGGCATTCGAGCGAAGACTGGGGAGGCTGGTTCAGCCTGTCGGTGTGCCTTGTGGAACTCAGGGGACTTAAGCACCTCGGAGGGTTTGCGTTTCGTTCTTGATAGGGTTCGTGCGGAAAGGCCCCAGCAGGTGTGGATCACTCCTCCCAGTAGTCCTTTTTCTCCCATGCAAAACATCAACCAGCGGACCGAGGCTCAGAAAACTGAACTGGCTAAGAAGCGTAGGGAAGCCATGAAACTTTACGTAGGAGCTTGTTGTGTGTTTCATGAGTGCATGCAACTGGGTATCCACTGTACCGTGGAGCTTCCAGACCGCTGTGATGCTTGGCGACTCCCGTTGTTCCAGAGTTTGCAAAGGAAGTACCAACTTTGGAGTTCAGTGATTCGGGGATGTCGGGTTCAGTTGAGGGATTCGCGTACGGGAAGGTATTCATTCAGAGGTAGGCGAATTCTTACGAGTCACAAGCGACTTTCGGAACAACTGGATCTTCCTTGTCGCTGCGGCAAATCCTATCAACATGAGAAGTGCCAGAACAAGGGCACAGCACCGGGCACAGACTACACGGAGGCGTTTGTGCGAAGGGTTGCCGAAACAATGTGCCAGGAGTTGAGTTGCGCTGCCATGTGTAGGGAGAGTCAAGGTGAGAGCGAGTTGCCTGAAGGTTTCGGAGAAGGCGAGGTCTGTACCTGTGGGGAAAGTAAACTGCATGATTTCCACATGACATGCGGCTGTTGTGCTTTGGACCGAGAAGCTTTAGGGTTTTCCGTAGGAGAGGCCCCAGCGTGTGAAGGTTCCCAGGCCCCCAGTAGTGGAAGCAAGGCACAACACGGCATGTACACGCAAGAACAACTTCAGAACATTGAGAACCTTGCTACCCAACTCATCAAGCAGAACAGCTACACCTTCAAGGACGTGGAACCCGTGTTGCAACAGGTGACGCAGATGACTTTCGGAAACCAACGAAACATGGCACAGGGCAACCAAGCGAAGTATCGTACCTTTGGTTTGTACTCCCACGGCAACCAGTATGGTATAACTACGAAGACCCAACAACTTCCCAAGACGACCCAATACCTCAACCAATGGTTGAAACAACAACTCCCGAAGGAAGCCAAGTGGTCCTCGTTTGTTGTGTCTAAGAATACTCGGATGCCCGTGCATCGAGACAACCATAATGACGCCGATTACCCCAACTACGTCTTAGGTGTCGGAAACTACACCAACGGAGAATTGTGGGTGGAGGCTCCTCCGGGGTATGAGGGCCCTGACGCTTGCGCTCAGGAGTCCAGCGATGGACGAAAGATCCTGGGACGCAAGTGGGCCACGAAGCACCGGTGCGTGGAGTTCTCCCCGCAGGCTTGGCACGGGACGTGCCCATGGGAAGGGGATCGGCTGGTAGTTTCGGTTTACGTTAGTAGGGGTGCGAAGTTGATTGATGGTGACCTGATGCAGGAGCTGAGGGACGTAGGTTTCTCTTGTCCTAAGTACCCAGGCCAAGGAATGGAACAGGGCATGGTAGTCCAAAGGCAAGGTAGATGGAAGCGCAGTTTCTCCCGAAACCCCAAACAAGAGGACGAACGCATTAAGCGACAGCTGTACCTTCTCCATGCGGCAACGGGACACGGGAGTACGAGACATCTTGTGGATGCGTTGCGGCGACGGGGTGCTTCGGAAAGGGTGTTGACGTTAGCGCGGGAATTTCAGTGTTCAGTGTGTTCCGAGAAGAGAAAAGTAGGGAATCGACCTATGTCCACTTTGGAACCCTTGCCCCCGAGGTGGAGTACCATTTCTGCGGATATCGGACACTGGAGTCATCCCAACAGCAACACCCCCGTCCAGTTTATGGTCATCATCGATGAATGTTCACGCTTCCGTGCAGCTAGACTACTGACGCAGGGCTCTAAACAACAACCGGGAGCCATGGCATGCCTGCACTATCTTCAAGAGGGTTGGATGCAGTACTTTGGGAAACCTAAGGTTCTTCGGTTGGATCCTGCAGGGTCATTCAGGAGCCAGGCTGTTGAAAGCTTCTGCGATCGTCATCAGATCCTTTTGGAGATTATTCCAGGGGAGGCCCATTGGAAGCTAGGAGTTTGTGAACAGGCGGTGAAAGGCATCAAGGAAGTGATGACGAAGGTGTGCGATTGTGAACCAGGGATAAGCTCTGAAGAAGCATTGGCAATTGCAGTGATGACCTTCAATCATCGTGACCTGGTGCGTGGATTTAGTCCGGTGCAACACGTTTTAGGACACAATCCCGATCAGGTAGGACCCGTGCTTGAAACCATCAACCAGGCTCCAGTGGAAATGCTGTGGGAAGACCCCGTAGGAGAGATCGAAAGGGCAGCCCGACTTCGGGCACAGGCGGAAGCCGCGCATTCCTCGTGGATAGCACAGCAACGAATCGTACGAGCTCAAAACTCACGAAGTCAACCCATCTTGAACTACCAACCAGGGGAACTAGTGTACTTCTGGAGAGCCCAGACGGGACAACAGGGTAGGAGACAGCCTGGAGATAAACACGGAAGGTTCCTAGGCCCCGCGAGAATCTTAGCCACGGAAAAGAAACGAACTGATTCTGGCCACCTTGTTCCGGGTAGTTCTGTGTGGTTAGTTCGCGGTAGAAGCTTAATCAAGTGCTGTCCTGAACAACTGAGAAGGGCTTCACCTAGGGAGGAACTCCTGGAGCAGTTAGTTGATGCTTCCGAGAAAACCCCATGGACCTTCCACAGAGTTGCCGAAGAAGTGGGCGGCAACCAGTACAAAGATTACTCCAGCCCTGGACCTACGGCGGCAGAGTGGCATCGGGCTCAGGACCCGAGTCTTGAGGAACCTCCCACAAGGAGGCGATTCCGAGGGAAGCGAGCTGCGCCTCCCACAGAGGCGCCTGATGAGGATGACATGCCAGGGGCGGAAGCGGAACCATCCAGTTCCTCTCGGATGCGCCGGGAGCCACCCGGGGCTAGTGGTTTTCAGGCAGCTGAGGCCTGGTGGACGTCAGTGCCTGAGCGAGAGTGGGAGCCAGCGACGAGTAGTTTCTGGCAGTCCAACGAGGCTGCTGTGGCTGTGGAAGTGGAACTCCCCAGCAACAAGCATGGATTGGAACAGACAACTCGAAACCTGACATCCTACTTTGTTGGAGCCCTGAAAAGAAAAGCTGTCGAGGTGTCGGAACGCAGACTGACCGAAGAACAAAAGGAGCAGTTTAGAAACGCGAAAAAACATTGAAGTCAGAAACTTTATTCCTTAAGTCCAATCTGAGGCCCCGCACTTCGAACACGGTTTTGCATGGCTGCGCCAATCGTAGCTCTCGAAAAGAACAGATGGCTTTCGTGAAACCGAAGACTGCACTGTGCAAGGCTTCTTCACGTCAAAAGCTTTCACACCGGAGAGGAGAGCGAACTAGCCCTTCGGGTACTTCATCGTTCGCCTCCGGTGGCGGGGAGGGTGGCGGTAGAACTTGAGAAGAAAAGAGCACGGCCTCACCAGGTTCAAGACAACCAAGTAGCCGATGAACCTGGCACGAAGCTGAAGGAATCTGTGCGCGCATTCCTTAAGTCCAATCTGAGGCCCCGCACTTCGAACACGGTTTTGCATGGCTGCGCCAATCGTAGCTCTCGAAAAGAACAGATGGCTTTCGTGAAACCGAAGACTGCACTGTGCAAGGCTTCTTCACGTCAAAAGCTTTCACACCGGAGAGGAGAGCGAACTAGCCCTTCGGGTACTTCATCGTTCGCCTCCTTCTCCACCACCCCCACCCACCCTTACGACTTGCCCTCCTCGGCGAAGCTGCAGGCACAATAAAATCACGGTGAGCACATCGATCGGGCGGGTAGGGAGGGGCTGCTGGGCCACAGGCGGCCCTGAGGCAACAGGGCCCGTCTGCAGCTGCGGTGCCAGAAACTCTGGTTGCAGAGCAGACTGCAACTGACTCTGCAAGACCTCCATCAGCTGTTGTTCTATCTCCGCCGCCAGGCCCGAAAGATGAAAGACTAATTCCTTCAACAAACGCCCCAGCAGCAATAGACAGCCTTTTATCAACAGCTTGAGGAACAACGTGATCACCACTGCGAAGAGCCGAGGGAACATGACGATGAGCAACAGGGCAAGACAAGTCCGCCAACTCCATAGAAGCTGCAGCCGTCGCACGAAAGTGAGAGCCACCCATGGGGAGTCTTGAGTCGCTAGGCTCACCCGCCGGCGACCCTCTCCCTGTAATGGCCGAGGGACAGCCACGGGGGGCTCTTCCGAGCGGCTGTTGCCCCGCTGTTGCCGCAGCGGGTTCATACTAGAAAGGCCATTCATAAAACGAGCCAGTAGCGCCGTAAAGCGACGATGGTCGGAACCGGAACGCCATCGGCCGGCTGCTTCACGGGACGATTCATCCGACAAAATGTCGGCTGCCGTACGCCCCCTGTCAACACTTGTTGAGCCGAGCTGACTCGCCACGCTGCACTGCTGCTGCCATCTCGGTTGCAGCACCCGAGACGGCCCCCGGCGCACTCACGGGAAATACCGAGGCATCCCCCGCTCCCCGTGCACCTCTCTCCAAAGGTGCAGGGCTTCTTCCACCGAGTTGACGCGCCGAAGCCTTGCCCCGGAGCCGGCGAGCTTTTGGTTTTTGAGAGTCCTCTCCACTGCTGGCCATGTGATCTGAGCAGGACCTTCGTAAAGTCCCGTCCTGTCTGGAGCGACCGGGTTGTGGAGCACCAGGTAAAGGCGAACGTCAGAGTGGTACACGACGTGAGTTCCTGTTGCTTCCGCACCTCCAGCGCGGCTCGGAGTTTGCCGTTGTTGATGCTGGGGCGTAGGAGGCGAAGATACCGGAGTCGATGTAGTCCGCCCCAGCCCAGCACGTGGAGGGGGAGTCACAGGTTCCTGTGCCCTTTGTTGAAACGAGGTCTCCGCCTCAACAACCAACCACGGGGTGTCCACACCGATCTCCTCCAGCGCTGCTGCGAGCTCCAACAACGCCAAGGACACTCGCCGAGACATCGCTAAGGCTGAAGCAAACTCTTGAGCGGAATGCGAGGCGGTCGATTAAGATAGCGCTTAAAGCGGTGTGCCGTGGCCAGCTTCTCTACCGCGCTCTGGGGAGCAGACGCTGCCACGTGAATCGACATTGCCAGATGCAGATAACTGCGAAGCGAGTCGACATTATGCCACCTGCCATGATACTGAAGCTGGGTTATGTCCTGATGCTGGCGATAATGCTCCGTTGCGCCTCCGGCGCGCAGCGAACCTAATGTATAGCCCAGGGCCTCCAGGTCAAGCTGACACAGAACTGATTTGAACAATGTAGCCCAGGACTGGTAACTGAAAGGGAACAGCTTGTCCTTCCGCTGCCGATCATAACACCACCAGGCCATCCACTGAATCAGAGGCCCATTTTTTATGAGAATGAATTGCTCCCGCCAGACTCGTCTAGTTTTTGGACGCCTGACCAAAACCACCAGGCCGGCGTTCAAGTCCCCCGTTGCTAGGGCATCAGGAAAACTCAGGTCCATGACAAATAAACGACACAACTCTCCAGGTCTTAATAGAGCTTCGAATCCCAACCATAAGGCAAGTGCACATCCCCACCACATTTGACGAGTCCACCCTATCTCCTTGTAACCTTCGGACAGACACACCACGACCAGGGCATCCAACGAGTATCGCGTCAACGGCACCCTGGAGCGGACCGGTGTGAGCGATCTCCACCCACGAATAGCTGACCACGTGCCACGAAGAAGTGGCCCTGATAGCTTTAACTGACGCTGAAGTCCCAATACACCTAGAGTCACACGATAGAGCTTTTCGCCCTGATCAAAAGCTGCATTCACCGCCCTCTCCAACCAAAGATCTATATCTCGAGACGAAGAGGCCCTGGACAACCTTCCCCCCAGCGATAGGACCAGCTGTAACAACCACGTTGCCGACTCCCTCAAATTTCGCCGATAAGCGGGAGTGAGACCAGCATCCCGCAGCTGCCTCACCATGTCTAACAAGATGTCGGGAAGCTCAACGGCGCGGCCCCGCCGTTGGACTTTGTTTGGAATGCCAGACAAGCTCGAGCTACCGCCCGGCAGAAGCCGAAAGGATAGTCTCGGGTTCCTTGTTCACTTCCTCTCCGAGACGAAATGGGGTGTTGGTGTGCCTCTGTACATACACGTACTGCGGACTTGAGCCAAGGAACGGTGCCCACCAACCTGGTTTCTCTTTTGTGGTTCACTGAGATTCCCTCCAGCACGTCCCCATACGCGCACATGTGCACGATATGTTGCTCCACCCCCGGCGCTTTGATCAAAGGGTATGTTGACGGCATCTCCCAAGCACGTGACCGTCGAGGATGCTCAAGAATGAACGGCACTCCACACGACAAACACAATCTTGCTAACTGCACTGCCCGATCCCAAAGACGATTTCCATACATTGCTGTCGGATTCCCTGGCCTACCTTCCGGAAGATCTTTAGGACGAAGGGGTCCACCTGAGTTGAGGTTCCGCAAAGGAGAAAAACTGGACCAGGGTGGAGATAACCATACCCATGACACCTTCCCTTCAAGGATGCGCTCGACGACCTCTGGGCTAAAGACATCAAGGTCCTCATTGCCACCAACCGGGGTCCACATCGGGCAGCCCACCTCACGGAGGCACTTGGTGAGAGTGCCCGCACCTGCAAAGATCTCCCAACCTGGCCGTCCATCAACCCCACCCCGAAGACCAAGTTCTTGCATCCACCTTGTCGGTGCTTGCGGCATAGGCAAAGGGTGACCTCGCGAGGGGGCGTCTGCCCTGTTGCTTTCAGTCTCAACCCACACCATGCAGAGCGCCAAGTCGCCGGCGATGAGGAACGGCACCAAAGCCCTCAACAACCCGTTTAACTTGTACGAGCTCGATCGGCCCTTGGCTACTGCTCCTACTACTACTCTGGAATCGTTGAGGCAGATGACAACTTGCCTCCGGCGCCTCGGATCTGCAGACAGCCTGCGGATTTCCCGTCTCAATGCTCTTGCTTCTTGTAAATTGATATGTGAAGTCTGAAGTCTGCCTAAATGTATAACTCGCACAAACACGCCAGGGGAGCACCTCGGCGATCGCACTTGCAATCTTCGAAGGCTCCTTCGGGTGTAGGGCTTCCCAAAGGAGGTCGTTATCACGATCTAGACGGATTGCCTCACCCCGTAGCTCGCCACACTGCCAGAGTTCACGGACTATCCCCGAAGGTGCTTCGGCAACCACTGCGCCTCCACCGGTAGGTGTAGCGTCCGTCGCCAGCACCTCTGAGGATAACGAGCGTCTCACTTTCCAGACTGCAAATGGTAGGTGTAAACTAATAGACCGGAGCTCGTCGAGGATGTAGGGGGGCAACTTCACCCAAACATTCTCTCGCAGGCCAGCGATGAACTTATGGATATGGTGTTGTAAACAGAAAAGCTCTCGCCTATACTGGAAAATATACGAACTATATCCAATAATGCGCTGCAGAACCCTCTTTGACGCAAAACCCAACTTCACAAGCTTCCGAATGAGGACCCATACCTGCTGACGCACTTGAAGTGGGGCCCCTGCTGTGCCAAGGATCCCGTCGATCTCGCAACCCCAAGCCTTGAAGTGGGTTTGTGCTCGGAAACTTCCAGCCTTCTCGTAGGCCCGCTCTGCTGCGCCGACTTTCTGCATGTCGATGTCATCTACCTGCGCGTCGGGAGGAATGAAACTACCGTCCAGCGGGATCCTGAGGGGGAGCTTTTTCTTGTAGACAATCAACAAATCATCCAAATAAGCGCCTTCCCATAGGGGACCTCGAGGAGTAGGCTTACCATACACCAGAGTAGACTCGGACGAAAGAACTCCTTCACTCTTGAGGATGGCCTCGTGCGTCGCCTGAGCTATATCACACCCGTTGACGTCACCCATCCCCAGAACCCTCATACACATCCGATGAGGCTGTTGAGGATCAAGGCCGGCCTCACGTAGAAGTGCTGCGGACACTCGGCGACCAACTGCATTGTGCCTGGCCCAGTCAGTAGGGAGTCTTAGGGTATAATAGTAGTTACGCAGATCGTCGCCAGACCCGCGCAGGTACTCATCTGCATCCAGCAACATGTGACTGAAACACGCACCGCTAGGTAGTTGAGCCCATCCCAGCCGTCGCATCGTAGAGTTTTCTGGGCGACGATCATATATTAGACGATCTTCTTCGGAATTTTTGCGCACACTGAAAAATCCACCACAAAGAAGTCTACCTTCACGATTTCGGGGAAGTTCACTTTCGGGAACAAAAACGACCATGTTGCGCTCCCATAGCTTTCGGGCAAGGGCCTCCTCTTCATCCGCAGCGACGCGGTGGCACGCCACCACGCCTTCCTCCCACAGATGCTCAGGCAACTGCTGCCCTGCTAGATTAGCAACCACCTCCCTGCGGTCATGTGGGAGCCAAACCAGTGGATCTACCTGACCTGCCTCCTTGGGCACCGCCACCCGGTTCGCCACGACCGGAAGAGCCGTTGACACATCACAATCCCCGGCCTCACGAGAGAAGCCGTGGTACCCTGAGGCTGTACACTCAAGACGCTCAAGCAGCGCCTCCACTTCCGCTCTCTTGCCGTCACAGGAACCCGAAAAGAGAGAGGGACTATAAAACATTTCCACCTCGCCAAGCAGCTCGTCGCAAAAAGATTTGGCATCCTCTATGCTTCGATAGCCCGCCCGCGGCTCGCTGACCTCCCCATCACAGTCGGGACATCCCAGCACCACGAAATTCGACCACGCCACGAACACATTCATGAAGGCTTTGGCCCAATGTCGTGCACCAGTATACTTAAGGACTGTGCTCCCCTTGGCAGGCACGGCCTCCGGGTAGGGAAGGACACACGGAAATAATGGATCATTGCCGGACACTTCCGGCAGGTACGGGGCGCTTTGTAGCCAAGCTAAATAACGAATGAACTTTGAATTCCGTCCCCAAAGCGAAGGATTGGCTGTACAAAACCCTGCTCCGGCATGCACTCCAGGAAAGAGGTTCACTTCCGATGCGCCTTTGCGGCGCCGTCTTCCTCCTCGTCTTCGGCTTGATGGCTCACGCCCGTCTCTTTCACCTTTTTGCGCAACTTGGACAGCGCATCCAGGTAGCCCGAGACCACCGCCATCTCCTCTTTGCTCCCGGCGAATTCCCTCTTGACGAGGGGATCCGCGATCCCTGTGAGGAGCCAGGCCGCACTCCAGTCCCCTCCTTGAATGACCGATTGGATCTTCGCCTTCATGTTCTGCACCAGCTGCGCTGCGGCCGCGTCGGCCTCTCCAGAACACAGCAGCTCGTATGCCACTGCATCCATCACTGCGCACCTGTAGATCCCCTTGAACTTTCCCCAGCTCTGCCTCTTGAGGAAGTCTTTCAGCGTCCACGGCTGTCCACTGACAACCCCGAGCTCTTCGACCACCTCCTTCTCGAACTGAGAACAGACCCGGCGCGGGTGGGTTCGGATCTTCTGGCGCAGACGATGCAACGTCGAGACTGCTTTCATGCCTTGACCCCGCCCGCCATCGAAGTCTTCGCTGTCTTCTGAGGAGGAACCACCAAGGAGTTCGCCTGCATCGCGGCTTCTGCGAGCCTTTTTCTTTTTCTGCTGGTCCATCAACATGCTCATCATCATCAGGGGCATGAGGTCCTGGCCAGACTGCCCCTGAGCCAGTGCCTTGGTCAACATCTTGCTGATATCGATCTCTTCGTCTTTGCTTCGGGGACCCTTGGCACTGGTGCCCTTGGAGCCCGGAGCCAAATACCCTGAACTCTGACGCCGACGTCCCAGCCATGGATCTGGCTCGACTTCCTCCTCACTATCCGATCCTTCGAAGAGTCCGCCTAGGCGACCCAGGTCGGAAGCTAACTTAGAGCTAGCTGCGCGACTTCGTTTGTCACGAGGGGGCTCAGCTTCACTGCTCGACACGCTGTCCTTGTCGATCTTCTTCCAGGCTACTTGGCAAACGCCAAGTGCAGGGAGATCCCGTGGTTTGGGCCCCGTCCACCCCGAGGGAGCAGAAAGAACCACGCTTTCCCTATGCACTCGCAGGAAACCGACTTTGGTAGTGCTGTCTGTAGGCTGGACGACTTGCTCAACCCCCTTGCTGGCCTCAGCACCAACTGCAACCAACACGTCCTCACCGGCAGAGCCGACCACCCAGCCACACAGGCGCACGTTTTCGTCAGATGTAGTCTTGCACAGGAAGTATACAATATCTCCCGGC
This sequence comes from Symbiodinium sp. CCMP2592, assembly GCA_905221615.1. Taxonomy (NCBI): domain Eukaryota; class Dinophyceae; order Suessiales; family Symbiodiniaceae; genus Symbiodinium; species Symbiodinium sp. CCMP2592. The sequence goes on along the minus strand of CAJNDT010001225.1, from coordinate 938,556 downwards.
TCAGCCATGGCGGAGCTCTACCTCTAACCCTTTAGAACTTGAGAAGAAAAGAGCACGGCCTCACCAGGTTCAAGACAACCAAGTAGCCGATGAACCTGGCACGAAGCTGAAGGAATCTGTGCGCGCATTGCTGCAAAAGCCTTCGAGACGCTTCCCGAAGGTATGAGGCCTAGCAAGGACCAGGCGATCCATATGAGATGGATCCTTACGTGGAAACCCCTGGAAAACGGGGGCCAAAAGGCAAAAGCACGCGCTGTGTTGTTGGGATATCAAGATCCGAAATACGAACACAGGTCCACAACAGCTCCCGTCATGACCAGGCAAACACGCCAAATGCAGCTACAGATAACAGCCAACCGGAAATGGCAGATACAGAAGGGAGATGTGTCTGGCGCCTTTCTCCAGGGGCGTGATATCCTGATGAGCTGTTTTGTGTGCCGTGCAAGGAGATTTGCGAGGCCATGGGTCTTGCAGAGGGCACGGTAACCCGACTAAGGCGTGCCTGTTACGGCCTTGTTGACGCGCCTCTTGAATGGTACAGGACCGTGGATGCCTACCTTCAGGAATTGGGCCTTGAAAGGACGTATGCAGACGCATGTGCATGGGTCTGGCGGCCGGAGGGGCAACTTCGAGGAATCATTTCAGGGCATGTGGATGATTTCTTGTTCAGTGGAGGCGCTGACGATGCAGGTTGGCAGGAAATCCTTCAGAAGATCCAACAGAGATTTAAATGGGGGGATTGGGACAAGGACAAGTTCGTTCAGTGCGGTGTGCAAGTGGAGCGTACTTCATCTGGTTTTTCCTTGAGTCAGCCCCAATACTTAGATGGAGTGAAGGAGATCCCACTGTCTTCCAGCAGGCGTAAGGAGCGAGATGCTGAAACAACAGAGCGCGAGAAGACACAGCTACGCGCGCTACTTGGCGGGATATCCTGGCATGCGCAACAAGTGGCCCCGCACTTATCTGCGGAAGTCAGTCTCCTTCTTTCGGAGATTACCGTAAGTACAGTGGACACTATTGTCAAAGCGAATTTGCTAGCGTATCATGCCAAGACGAGAAAGGATCATCGCATGCTCATACATGCTTTTTCGGAGAGTGAGCCACTTGCAATGTTCGGATGGGTTGATGCCGCCAACCAGAACCGCCGAGACGGCGGATCCACGCAAGGCATCTTCATTGGCTTGGGACCCCAGAGCATGTTGAAGGGAGACCTAGGCCAAGTAACACCAATTGCCTGGCACTCGAACCGCATCGAGAGAGCATGTAGGTCGCCAGGAGCTTCCGAAGCTCAGGCGGCGATCAATGGTGAAGATGCCCTCTACTTTGCACGGTATCAGTGGAGCGAGCTACTCTACGGTAAGGTAGATGTCAGGCGACCCGACAATACGGTGGCTAAGGTCATAGGATGTGTGGTCACGGACTCCCGCAACGTGTATGACAAACTGGTTACTGAGGTTCTGGTCATCAAGGGTGCTGAAAAGCGGACGAACATTGAGTTGCTTTCCCTCAAGGAGGCCCAAAAGAACCACGGGGTATTGGTGCGATGGGTACACTCAGAAGCACAGCTGGCCAATGCACTGACGAAACACAATAGCAAGGAGCTCGAGTTGTATTACCGTATGCAACATACCTGGCGAATTGTGGAAGACGAGACGATGATGTCTGCCAGACGTCGCAAGGCTGCCGGTTTAGAACCTTTGGGAAATGGGAAATCAGTTACATGATATGTCTTCTGGGGGAGCAGAAGAGAGCGGGGCATGCAGGTGAAACACCTGGCTGCGCCGTTGCTTAGCAGGAACTCTGCAGCTTTGGATTCAAGGAGCACTCAAAAGAAGTGCGTGAGCAGTCAGGTGCCTTTAGCTTTGCTGTGCCAAGCCATATTACCGCATACTGCTGAACCTCCTTCCAGGAACGCTTGAGTAAGTCATTGACCGTGCAAGCGAATCTATCCGCTTGCAACCCCTAAACCCTAGACCCCTAAACCCCTAAACCCCAAACCCCCCAAACCCTAAACTCGGAATTCCCCCTCGCCCTAAACCCCTAAACTCGGAATTCCCCTCGCCCTAAACCCTAAACCCCAAACCCTAAACCCTCCCGAGCCAAGCCGAGGCCACTGTCCCTGAGGCGCCCACTCGCCGGGGCGCCCGTCTGCCTCGAAGGGCTGCACCTGGGCTCTAAGGAAGATGGGTTTTAGGATTTTTGGGTTTAGGGTTTCAGGATTTAGGATTTTGGGTTTGGGATTCAAGGTTTTAGGATTTTGGGTTTTGGATTCAAGGTTTTAGTTTTAGGATTTTGGGTTTTGGGTTTTGGGTTTAGGATTTTGGGTTTAGGGTTTAGGGTTTGACGATTTTGGGGTACGTGTTTCAGGATGTTGGGTTTGGGATTTAGGGTTTAGGATGTAGAGTTTGGGGTTTAGGGTTTAGGATATTGAAGGTTTAGGGCTTGGGATCTAGGATTGGGGATTTCGGGAGGGGTTCAGGGTTTAGGGTTGCTATACATGTGCTGTAGTGGTTTAGAGTTAACGGCTGCTCTGGCTTTAAACGGGTTTGAGGGTTTGTCCAGAATTGCTTTAAGGGCTTAAGGTGCTCTATCAAAGAGCTCTATTATCAGGATTCGAAAAGCCCAAACCCTAAAACGTTTAAAGCCCTGGACCCTAAGCATAAACTCCTGAACTCTTAACCGGTTGTTCTACGGGTTTAGGGTCTGGGAGTTTGGAGGAATGGTTCAAGCTCAAGGGTACCGGGATCAAAGTTCAGGGTTTGTTTTCTCAAGCTGGATTCAAGGGCTGCTAAGTCTCTTTTAACGGCTGCTCGTTGGTTTTATCGTTCTGTACCTTAGCCTACCAAAACCTACTTTTTTGTAGGGTCCCTAGAAATTTCATATTAGGGTTTATATTAAGAACCTACAAAAAAGTAGGGTTTGGTAGGTTAAGGTAGGGCTGTTAGATCTGTGTCAACGGTTCTAGATTTTAGACGGGTGTTATCGTTGTTTGGAAGGTGTCTCGGGCTGTTTACGCTGCTTAAAGTTTAGGGCTTAGGGTGTTTGCCATGCTAGTGATATAGAGGTCTTTGGGGTCAAAAGCTTTAAGCTTTGCTGGGCACAGCTTGAGCTTTATCTGGTTTGTGCCACGGGGTGTTTGTCTAGGCTTTCTCTGGTTTTACGTATGGTTTACAAGGCTTCGAGCGGTGAAGCATACAGGTGTTCATAGCTTCAAGAACCGCTGCACTAGCTTTACGATGCCTTTCATACACCCTAAACCGTAAACCCTAAACCCTGAACCCCAATGGCGCCATGGCGGTCTTTCACGATTTCAGCGAAACAGGGTTTGAGATAATGCGAGGTTCGGGCTGGGGTTTCTAAGAGAGCCTAAGGGCTTAGGGTTTAGGGTTTAAGGACCGAGGGATTTGTTGAAAGCTGCGGGGATTCAGTTGTTTGGGGTTGGTTTGGCTAGACCGAAGAGTAACCTAGGAATAAAAAGGGTGCCCGTTTTGGGATAAAGGGGGTTATAAGGGAACCTAAACCCTTAAAAAGGGAATAAGGGCCTACTCTGGGTCCTAGTTGGGGTTTAGGGTTTAGGAGGTTCAGGGTCTGGAGCCTAAGCTTTTAGATGAAGGGGTGGGATCTGCGGGTTCAGAGTCAAGACTAAGGATTGTGGGCGTCATGGGCTCGTGGGCTGCCTCGGCGGATGAAGCCTGAGGCTCCTGCGTCGAGAATTGAGGGCTTAGCACATGCATTAAAGTGGCTTGGCGCGCTGTTGATTTACGGGGCACCCCAAACCCTAAACACTAAACCCCCCTAAACCCTAAACCCAGGTTTTGCAACGTTGCATGAAGCCTGTCTACGCCCGAAACGATGGATGCTTTCCTGCGAGGATGTTGAAGACCTTTATAGTGGCCTTAATAATTAGAATAGGGTTCCTTTAAAGGGGTCTATGAGGGTTCCTATAAGGGATCTATAAGGGTACTATATGAATCCTAAAGGTTAGTTCTTCGCCTTTGCAAAGGCTTCCGTTACAGCTGCTCCTGGCGCTGTGTATGAAGGGTCTGTATAACATCTTGTGACGGGGCCTGCTTATTTGGTGTATATACTTAAAGGATCACGAGACTCAGTAACCAGGATTTTAAACAAGGTAACTGTACTTATAATTGCTTTTCACCCCAATTAAGGTACTTGTAACCTTACCGACTAAGTCCCACGATTCAATGATCCTCCAAGTATCATTGAGACCCAGGGCCCTGATAAAATGAGCCACAACTACCGAAACCCTAAACCCTAAACCCGAACCCCAAAACCCTAAACTGCCTATACCAAATATGCAACCGCAAACGCCCAACAACCCAGAAAACAGCTTGGAAAAAAGGTAAATGAAACAGAAAGTAAGAAACAAAACAACTTGACCATGCCCCTCCAAGAAAATGACACAAGGCCACTCTAAACCCTAAACCCTAAACCCTTGCATAAAAGGACCATGAGAGCCCCTCCAAAGGAATGACCACAAGGGCCACTGAGGTCTCAACCCGGATGACCAAAGATCCGCTGAAGCCGCCTGTGAGCTTCTGCGCCTTCGGTAGGGTTTAGAAGTTTAGGGCTTTAGGGTTTCGGGGTTTAGGGATGTAGGGGTTTAGGGGTTTTGGGTTTAGGGTTTAGGGCTTAGGGTTCAGGCTTTAGGGTTTAGGGGTTTAGAGTTTAGGGTTGATTCGAAGTGTTACATAGGTCTTTAGGCCCTAGGCTTTAAGCTCAGCAAGTCCTCGCATTTTTTGGTATCGATTTATGGTGGTTCGGGTGTTGTCGGGAAGTAGCTTGAGTTTACATTCTCAGGATCGCAGTGGTGCCGAGTTGAAGCTTCATAGTGCAGGCATCCGATCTCGGAGACAAGTAAGACTGGGCTTGGCTTACGCTTCAATTCTCGAGGGTTTTGGGTTCCCTAAATGACGCTGTCCACGTGCTTGAACCAGACACGGACCGTCATGTTGGGCGGATCTTGCCAATTGCAGTACTGCTCGATGACCACAATGTTGGCGTCTATCCCAGATGCAACCATCAAGATCAGGTCGATATCGTCCCCCGTGAGCTGGAAGACAGGGTCGGCAGTCAGATCATAATGGTAGAGATCGCCGTGCCGGATGTCGACATGCGGGTCGAGTCGGCTCCAGGTCGGAGGGATGCCCGTTGCCATTGCAGTTAAACGCAGCGGCGGAAGGCCTTTGACAGTATCGGCTAGCACCCTAAAGCGTTTTTGTGAAGGGTTTCCTTTCGTATAGCATCATTTGAAGGCTTTTGGCTAACGCCCTTGCTCCTCTACGTTCACACATCCGCAAGTCCTAAACCCAAAGCCTGAAGCGCTAAACCCGAAAATGCTAACAAATTCAATAGTATCACCGTACTTGCCGACTTTAGGTTGCATTAGGAAGTATGCAGTAACCGAAAGAATGAAGACCCAGGCAAGTTTATAGAACCATTCCTTCCTTACTGTCTGAGTTCCGTGAGGGCACGGAGGGTGCACGGGGTATGGTTTTTGGTACCTTAATCTCCTCAGCCACACGACCCCAAGGTTGGAGGTTTGGGTTTACGATGTTTGCAAGGGGGCAAACCCTAGCACGAGACTTAAGTCTTTTCAGAAGTCGTGCTAAGGATCTGCGCAACCCCTACACTTCTGAAAGATTACGGCTCCAATACAGACGCCTCAACAATTGGAATGAGAGCAATGGCAAGATGGTACTTCAGGTCCCCTAAGCCCTTATCCCTAAACCCCTAAACCCTTACAACAATATACTATGGGGCCCACTCTCAAACCTTAACCCTTAAAACCCTATACCCCTTAACCCTAAACCCCTAAACCTGATTCAAAACTTTGTCCACCAGCAGTTGGCCCAAACGATTCCAGCCTCAAAGACCTCGAACATCTGCAGCAGCAACCTGCATCCCGGGATTCGCCAGGCGGAAAGCCGGGTTATGGCTCCGGGCCTTTCCGACTTTGAGGCTTTACGGTTTAGAGTTTAGGGTTAAGGGTTTAGAGTTTAGGGTTCACGGTTCGGGGTTTGGGGTTTAGGCTTTAGGTCGACGGCTTCATTGTCTGGGGCTAGGGGTCTTGTACGACTTGGGTTGAGGGTTTAGGGCCAGAGGTCTTGACTGCGCCCCTCGGGTACCCTTCTTCCGACTCGCCGGTATTAATAAGGGGACCCTAGAACAAAAAGGGCAAGGGGGTATTATTCAGGAACCCTTGTAGTACCCTAATACCCAATAGACCAGCGAAGTCAAAAAAAACAGGAAATAGTAAACAGTATAAACTTTAACTTTGGCTGAAACTGACTTTCGCTTCGAAGTTAAACGATGGCATAGAAAACAGTCACTGTGTGAAGTTACTATTAAGTTTGAAGTCAACTCGGGGCGAAACTGCTAATGCAATTTCCTTCAAACTTCCTCTAAACTGCTTGTGAAACTGCTTCCACATTGCTTCACTTTGGTTAGCAGTGTCAGGGGGCCAAAAACAAAACTTCCACTGAACTGCTCTTTCGTTTTTGGCAGTGTTTCCCGTGCTCATGCACACGACACGCCACAACACACACACACACACACACACATCTACACAAAGCATCTTATCCACATATACATGTGTACACAAATACACACAACAATGCACCTTTAATCAGCAAGAATCTTATCAGCAGTTTCGGCCGGGCACAGAAGCAGTTTAGAAGCAGTTTCGTTAGCAGTTTCGCATGTCCGAATTACATTCGCCTGAAAATTTCACCTATGAAGTCAACTGCGGTTTTGACTGTGCAGGGGTGCAACTTCGACTATGAAGTTAACGAAAATATGACTGTTCACAGCTAAATCTCATAGTAACTTCGCGTCTTGACTTTTTTATAGAAATCAGGGATACGGAAGAGAGACTGCCACAACGTCTTCGTCGTCGTCACCATCGCAAAACAGCCATCACAAATACCATCATCAGTATCATCATATCATTAGTCTTCTTATTCTCATTGCTCACGGTTCTCATTACCATCAACTCAACATCATCCAGGATAACAAGTACCATGCCAAGAACAAAGGCATCTTCCACAACAGCAATACTAACTTTTATCATGCGAGTGTAGCACGAATAACTCTGGTGGAGGCCTCTGGTAGATCTCTGCACGTGGGTGATCTTTGAAGAGCTTGGCGCAGGTGACTGACACGTCCTGGAGGGCTTAAGGCATTTTAGGGCTCGGAGTTAAACTAGGCTTCTACTGTTTAGGGTGTAGGGTGTCGGATTTCAGCGTTTGCAGTTTAAGGTTACCCAACTTGGAACTAGAATTCAAGCTGGAACCCCATGATCAACCCTAAACCCTAAACCCTAAATCCACAACCCTAAACCCTAAACCTTAACCCTAAACCCTAAACCCTGAACCCTAAACCCAAAACCCTAGACCCTAAAGCCATCAGCCGTGCAGGCGGGGGATCCTCTGTCATGCACACGATCCTCATGATCAGAGCTACCCGCAGCCACCTCATCCCTGTCATCCTCGACAATTAAAAAAAAACAACTAGAGCCTACACGGAAGCTTCAGAAAATGGGGCCCGAATATGGTCCCTAAATGGTAGGCAGCAAGGTACCCCCCTTCTTTTCGGAAACTCCCACACCCCAAACCCTAATCCCCTGATCAAACCCTAAACCCAAAACCCTAGACCCTAAACCCTAAACCCTAAACCCTTAAACCCTAAACCCTAAACCCCAATCCCCTGATCCTCAAAGCTGTTGAAGGCCAGGGTTTCTTCGGAATCGGCCATGGGTGTGGGGTTCGGGGTTCTGGATTCACGTTTTCAAGGCTGCTCAAAGGACCAGGGGGGGACTTTAGTCAACAGGTTAGGGTTTAGGAAGTTTAGGAAGTTTAGGAAGTTTGGGAAGTTTAGGGTTCTGGGTTTAGGAAGTTTGGGAAGTTTAGGGTTCTGGGTTTAGGAAGTTTAGGAAGTTTAGGGTTCTGGGTTTAGGAAGTTTGGGAAGTTTAGGGTTCTGGGTTTAGGAAGTTTAGGAAGTTTAGGGTTTAGGGAGCTGGCTATCCTAGCTACAAGCTACATCAGGTAAACTATGACCGACCTAGCAAGTCTCCTGAGCCTCCACGTGGCTTGTGGGGGGTAAGGGGTCCCAGACCTCCACTTTTGGAACTCAATCGTCAGCCCCAGTCCCTGAAAAAAAACTCCCACCCCCCTCAGCCCCCACCCCGGAGGCCATAATCTATGACCTGCAACAGCTTCTTGCCACCGGGCTTCAAACACCCACTCTGCTGCACATGCTGGAAAGACAAGCACTGCACATGATTCCCCAACCCCTGAGCACTAGACCGCGACCCCCAACCGCGAAGCCCTAAACCCTATGAGTGAGACCCTAACACTGCTATTCATAGCTCCTTGAACACAACATTGATAAGGTTTAGGGTTTAGGAGTAAGGGATTTATCCAGACCGTAGAGACGCTAAATCCTGAACCCTGAACCCTTGTCCTGGATCTGCGTCGCACCCTTCTTCCCTGAGGTCGTCGCATTTGCCTGCAGCTTCGGGTAGCCAGGATACTCTCAACCTGCAACCATCAATCCGACACCTCCAAACCGCTAAAACCCTAAACCCTACACCCTGAACCTCCAAGCCCTTTAACTTTAGGCCCCACAGAACATAAAACCCTAGCCCTTAGCGCTTGCCCGGACCACTCCAACCCTGTCCCCTTCAACCTTGCCTTTGGTTAGTAGTGAATGGGGTAGTAGTAGTAGTAGTAGTAGTAGTAGTAGTAGTAGTAGTAGTAGTAGTAGTAGTAGTAGTAGTAGTAGTAGTAGTAGGCGGCCCCCCCCCCCAACCATACCCTTTTACATGCGTTGCTTGGGGGGGGGGGGGCTGATAACGTACAGGCAGCCTCGAACAGTTATGACCACCCGTTTTCGAGTTTTTGCTGAAAGCCCTCGCAAAGGCAAAAGACAACGTAGCAAAGTCCAGAGGTAGGCTTGGCGACTAAAAGAGGGCTGACATCACCAAAGCACTGTAAATACCGAGTAAAATGGCTCTTCCGGAGATGTTATTCGGGGTGTCGGCGTAACAATGTCGTCATCATTCTTCCTGCACCCCCCACCCCCTGCCAAAAGCAAGTCCAGAATCGGATGTTGGAGTTTGAAAACTCGTTGTTAGTAATGGAGTTGACCTGAGCATAGTACTTTAAAGACCGAGTAAAAGAAAGCTTTTCCCCACCCAATTTCGAGTTTTTAGCTGCAGGCCCTCGCAAAGGCAAAAGACAACGTAGCAAAGTCCAGAGGTAGGCTTGGCAACTTTATAAGATGGCGGACATCCCGAAAGTACTGTAAATACCGAGTAAAATGGCTCTTGCGGAGATGTTGTTCGAGGTGTCCGCGTAACAATCTCGACTTCATTCTTCCCGCACACCCACGCACCCCCGCAACAAAAAAATCCACAATCGGATGCTGGAGTTTGAAAACTCGGAGGTGAAATTTCTAGCTTCATAAGATGTTCCTACATGACGAAAGTGCTGTAAATACCGAGTAAAACGGATGTGGGTTACAAGAGTATGTAAAAGACATGGTTGGTAGGGGGGGGGCGGGGGGGTGGCTAGTAGTAGTAGTAGTAGTAGTAGTAGTAGTAGTAGTAGTAGTAGTAGTAGTAGTAGTAGTAGTAGTAGTAGTAGTAGTAGTAGTAGTAGTAGTAGTAGTAGTAGTAGTAGTAGTAGTAGTTAAAATTGTACGCCATTCCTCCATTCCCTACTAACCAAAGGTAAGCAACCCGTAAACCCGAGCCGTCGTCGAACTCCAAAAATTTACTATAGGGGCCTGCATGATGTAGGAACTCGATTTAGAAACCCTGGGCCTAGAACCCCAAAAGAGTAGGGTTCATATAAGGAACCCAAATAAAGGCCCAAGGTTTCTTGATCAGGTTCCTACATTAATTGAAATTTGGCTTGGGTGTATGATCTCCCATCAAAATATACAAGAAACCGTAAGGTACACCATTACCAAATTATGCAGACACCGTTTTTGGTTTCCGAAAGCTCGAAACCTTGGCTACGCCGGGCTCTGGCGCCCTCTGTTTGGATCGGGCCGGTGGGCCTTTGACCCTCTCGTCGGGTCTAGGCTAAGGTTTAGGGCCCCCAACCCGACATTCTCAGGACTTTGGAATTTAGGGTTTAGGGTTGCGGTTTTCCATGAATCTACCTGTCTGTGCAATCTTACATCCGTTGAGAACTTATACTCAGCAATAGGGTTTGTGATCCTCGTAGTAGGGACAGATGAGGGACATTGATGTAGATAACACCCCCCCCCGTTTACCCAATATGTACCATAGAAGCCTGAGTCGCTAGAATACCGTACTCCTCAGCGTTCCTAGACATGGTCAGAGTATATAATGAAAACCCACACAAAACTGTTCTACCTATCTAAACCCCTAAACCTTAACCCCTTACAACACTCTAAACCCTAAACCCTATCTAAACCCCTAAACCTAAACCCCTTACAACACTCTAAACCCTAAGCCTAAACCCTAAACCGAAGCCTCCACAGACCCTTTAAAGAACCCTAAACCCTAAACCGAACCCTCCACAGACCCTTTAAAGAACCAGTTGAGTGAGGCCTTCCAGGTCTTCAGTCGCTCCCAGCGCCAGAAGCGGGTGATGGAGGTGTTGTCGACGGGATCCTCCAAGCCCGCTTGGGTGGTTGTCAAAATTGGGGTCCCTTTTGGGACACCCTAAATAAAAGGTGCCGTGTTATTATAGGGACCCAAAAAGGGACCATAATGTTGACAACCACCCACTTGAGGAGTTTAGGGTTTAGGGGCTTTTGGTTCAGGATTTATGGTTTTTGGTTTAGGGTTTTGGTTTAGGGTTGAGGGTTGAGGGTTTAGGGTTTAGGGTTGAAGGTTTTTGGTTTTGCGTCTAGGGTTTTTGGTTCAGGATTTAAGGTTTGTGGTTTAGGATTGAGGGTTTAAGGTTTCGGATTTAAGGTTTTTGGTTTAGGATTCAGGGTTGAGGGTTGTTTCAGGTTTGGGGCTTAGGGTTTAGAGCTTTGGGGTTAAGGCTTAAGGCTTGAGGTTTCAGGTCTAGGGTTTCGGGTTTTGGGCTTGGAGCATAAGGCTTGGGGCTTAAGGTTTAGAGTTTAGGGTTTGGGCTCTGTAGGGCGGCTTCTCAGGTTTAGGGGTTTGGGGTTTGAGTCTACAGGCCCATATTACAGCTAACCTCATTGTAGGGTTTAGGGTTTAGGGTTTAGCCACATAGAAAGTTGCAGCGGCAACCTTTTAGTCTTCTTCTGCACTGCACCCGAATACACAGCGAGCTGACAGCCTCCTAGGCACCCTAAAACCAAAACCCAAACCCCTATCCCCTTTGGGATCTACTTCCTGACTTCGGGGGCCCTGCCGCTAGTTTTCCCAAGTCTAAACGGCGTGAAAAGCCTTCGTAAGCTTCGAATGGAGCTGTAAAGTGGGTATGTTATTGCCCAGAGGGTCCATACACACTACTATTATGGAATCAGGTCCCCAAAACCATAATGGGGATGGTCTTGTAGGGCCTAATTCCATAATCGTAGTGTATATGGACCCTCTGGGTAGTATGGTTACAATGCGGAAAACCCTACACCCTAAACCCTACCCTACAGGATGCCCTGGGGGAATTATTCAGAAGGCTTCTAGATCAAATCCTGCGAGCCCCACAAGCTCTGAACTAACGCAATAAGAGAACCAGAATACTACTACCCATAATCATAATACTAATAGTGATACTAGTACTATTACTAAAGATAATACAAATGATAATACGTTTAAGGAGACGGCCTTCAAGGTGGTGAAGAAGGGCTTCCCTCCGGGAAGCCCGATCTTCGAAAAGAGCTCCTGGACGAGGCTTTCATTCGGTTTCGGGTTTGGGGTTTAGGGTTTCGGATTTAGTGTTTCGGAGGTTTATGGTTCAGGATTTCGGGTTTAGAGGTTAGGGTTTTTGGTATAGGAACACTTCCAAGGCATTTAGGGAACCAAGACGCTTCCAAGGCTTCAGGCAAACAGCGCAAAAAGGATTTGGGTGGTTTGGGGTTGAAGGGTTGTGGGGTTTAGGTGCCTTCGGGGTTCGGTCTTCGGGAATACATGGGTTCAGGGTTTCGAGTTTCGGAGGTTCAGAGCTTGGGGCTTCTGTCAAAGTCAGGGTTTAGGGTTTAGGGCTTAGAGGCCCTAAACCCTAAACCCTAAACCCTAACTTAGAAGTACCCACTACCGGGCACTTACAGAATTCGGGCTGGGTTTGGCGATCCGACGGTTGTTGCACAGCTGGGTGGCTTTGTGTAGGGCTATAGGGAAATCTTTGGCTGGGCTTGGAGTTGTGCTGAAGCATGATCTCGCAGATCCATAAGGGTTTTCAAAGTGCGAGTCTATTCGGGTTTTCGAGTTTTGCTTCAGGGTTTAAGGTCGGGGGTATGACGGCTCAGCTAGGTGGCTTGCATACAACCTCCATGAGACTATGCCCAACCCTTGCCGACTGCTGTAACACATCGGCAGCAACAGCAGCATGGCGTGGGGTATACCGTACCATAGCTACAATCAGGCACCGAATGGAATAATGCTGGTAAGAAGTTACGTAGATATGTTAAGTTTCTATCTTGCAGGAGGCACCCGAATCCTCTTCCGAAAAAAGCGGGGCTGGGCCTTGTACAGCTCCACATCCTTGTCGGGAATGTTGAAGGTACCCTGGCTCTGCCTTGAATGGTTTAAGGTTGCAGGTTGGGGGTGTAGGGTTTCGGGTGGTTTCGGGATTTGTTGTATAGGGCGGCAGCTATGGCAGTTAAGGCTCGGTGCGACGCCTGAATAACAACTTAGAAAAGACGTTGGCAGGAGGTTAGTGCTGAAGCCCTTCACGCAGAATTGCAGATTCGTGCAGAATAGGATGAAAGACAAATGATTCAGGCGCTGAAGAATTCCGGTTTTAAGTCTGGAAACTTGTGGAAATGAGTAGGACAAGAAAGGGAAAGCGAAGCAGAACGAAGAGCAGAAGCGTGCTGCTGTTGCTCGCCTTCTCGTGCGGAACTCTCAGGCTAGAAGGAGGGATAACAAGATTACCGAAAGTAGATCCGCTGACTGCACCCTAAACCCTAAACCCTAAACCCTGAAAACTAAGCCCTGCTAAGTCCCCTGAAAGGTCGACCCTGCGCAACCGAAGCATATCCCATTCTCCATCCCTCTCCTGCCACAGCTACCAGCGCTGAAAGCGTACACTCTTCAAATCTACAGCACTTGTAGAAGCCCAAAAGTTGGAAACCCAATAGCCTCAATCCTTAAGGGCAGTGTATAGGGAATCCCAGGACTACCTGTCCTTAATCCGGTTGCTACCTTTCGGGGGTTTACTCTAGTGCCTAGCGTTTCGGCCTGAAAGCTATGGGTTTAGGACTGGTTGGTCGGGATTCAGGAAGTAGATTTAAGGTTCAGGATTTAAGTTTAGGACTTGGATTTAAGGTTTGGCGTATTTAGGGTTCAGGATCTAGGATTCCTAAACCCTGAACCCTTAGAGTTCATGGTTTATCGATTAGGAACAAGCGATGGGACCCGGAACCCCACACCATAAACCCATCATCCTACACCCAAAATTTCTGGACCCAAAACCTTGCACCCCAAATCCCCTTAAATCCTAAACCCTACGCCGAAACCGGAAAGAGGCCGCCCAGCGACTGCACCAGGCAGGGAACCGGGTACGCCTGCGCTCTGAGCGACGAAGGCTCGGGATCTGCTGGGCTTGGGGTTTGGGGTTTAGGGTTTAAGCTTTGGGGTTTTAGGGTTTGGGGTTTGGGGTTGAGGGTTTAGGGTATAGGGTTTGGGGTTTAGGGTTAAGGGTTTGGGGCTTAGGGCTGGGGTCCAGAATTTGGGAGTTTAAGGGTTTAGGCTCGTGGGTTTTCGGCTGGCAGGTTTAGGGTTTAAAGGTAGGTGTATAATATAGGGGCCTCAGTAGTTCGAACAAGGCTTTGGGGTAGCCTATACTACAACTATAGATCTCATAAAGGAAACAGAATTTCAAGGCATAGCACTAGCTGGAGTCATAGGGTTGATGTTTAGGAGATGGGCATCGAGTTACGGACTCAGGGTCGGCATAGGCTTTAGGATTTTAGGGTTGAGAGAGTTTGTTGGGGGATCTGGTCTGACGGTTGGGGCAGGGGTGAAGGTGAGCATGTTATTGGCGTGCAAGACTTTGTGCTTCGAGAGAGGCTTATTGAACTTCCTGAGCCCACACTCTGTACCCCCGATGTCATGCCTTTAGAGCTTGGGGTCTAAGTCTTAAGGGTGCTGCTTATCGAAGTTGCATGCATTAGTATAGATGAGCACAATCCTTTGAGGCATGCGGCCAATTGTTAACTCTCGTGCTGTATCTTAAACTTGTTTCACGTAACATACCTGAGGGATTTAGGGATTAGGGTTTAGGAGTTTCACGGGATTGTAGCTCAGGCCCCTGCGCTATGGAAAGCCTAAAGGCAGGACGGTGGCTACGTCTGCCATAAGAAGGGAATGCTGAACACCGTCCGATCTGCGAGTCATGATGTCATACGCGGAGCTGCTCGCATATGCCTTGTCCGATGATTGTCTCCCAAACACTAAACCGAAAATCACGAACAGGGTCCCTAAACCAAAAGCCCGCAGACAAACCCCAGAACCGTAAACCACCAAACCTCGAACTCCACCTCTCTACTTGCGCCATCCCGAAAAGAAGTTCGTCCAAGACCCTATAGCTCTTAATCCAGAAGCTACGAGCAAAGCCTCCGAAACCCCAAAACCGACAAAGACCGAAAAAGCCGAAACAGCACAAACGCCCCAAAAGCCCTAAGCCCTTAGCCTCCTTAACAAGAACGACATGAATAACAAACACGGAGCCTCGGTGAGGAGACTGACCTGTGGGGGGGTGTCCGTCATGTAGACCGGCATCTCCTTCAAGTGTTTTGTAGGGTTTAGGGTTTAAAGTTTTGTTTTTTTTTTTTTTTTGGGGGGGGGGGGTGGGTTAGGGTTTAGGGTTTGGGATTTTTTGTTTTGAGCTCCCTTTTCCGGTCGCCTGAAAGGGTCCTCAGAGACCAAAAAGGCCAGGAAACGGTGTGGCCCGTACAGCCAACCGTTTTGTAGGGTTTAGGGTTTCGGGTTTGGGGTTTAGGGTTTCGCTAAGAAGATTAGCAGGGATTTAGGGTTTAGGCTTCAGAGTTTAGGATTTAAGCCTTAGGGTTCAGGGCTTTTCGTTGTGTAACAAGATCAGGAGGGATTTAGGGCCAGGGTTTAAGCTTCAGGACCGAATCCTAAACCATGCACCCTAAACCCTAAACACCTACACCCTACACCCTGAACCCCAAACCGTGATCCTAAACTCTTAGTAGGCGAGCCTGTATGATAACTCTTCCCGAGCTTCTAGATTCTAGATACCACAAAACAACTGTAGAAAAAACACAAAGAAAAACGCATCGGCCTACGCCAACAACGTTGAAGCCACCAAAACGATCAAGCAACGAACCCCCATCTGCCAATGAACCCCAAAATCCAACGAAAATCGACGCAGCTCCGAGCACCCTGAACCCAAAACCACCAAAAAGAAAATTTAAACAAAAACACGCACAGACATACACACACACACACACACGTCAACTGAACCCTTGTAGAAGCCTTTGCCGAACCCTTCGAAAACCTTGCAGGGTCTGGGCAAGAACTGTCCTCCGTCTCTATGAACTTAGAGATGTCGACCTGCACAAAAAAATCGGTTTATTTTGCAGCTCCCGAAGTTTTGGGGTATGGGGTTTAGGGTTTATAGGGCCTTTCATGCTTTGAACAGTATTTTGGGGCATATACTGTAGTCAATATAGGGCTTTTGATGGTTGCGATAGCGTTTTGGGGCTTACAGTAGTACGTTCAAAGAAGGACGAATGAGTGGTTTGAATCGGGTTTTGGCGTTCAAACGAAGTGCGACCCCGCGAACGCTGAAGCATCTGACATTGTGGAGAAGGAGGGGCGTCTGACAAGGAAAGCCTTGAGAATGGCAGTATAGTCTGTATCCAAGGGTAAAAGGAGGGACCCTTAATAACGACCCCTAGGTATATACCCTTCATATAGCTATTATATACCGATTATATAGCCCATTATAGGGTAAGGGTCCCCATTCAGGGTCCCTCCTTTTCCCGTTTGACTGCAGGATCACCCAAATCGTACTGTAGGCCGGCGGAGCCGCTGTTCGGAAGGTCACAATGTCCAGAGACTCCGACGTGCGCCTTGCGTTCGGCTTCCATTGCTTGGTCAACCGGTCTAAGAACATCGACAAAGGCATGAGCCGCGAGGATCTGTGGCAGAAGGAAGAGAAGATCTTCACGACTTCGGAGCGACTCAGAAAGCTCCCTGCAAACAGCGGGGGACTTTGCGGCTCATGGAGAAGGTGGCCAGGGTGGATGAGTGCTTACCAAAGATCGAGGAGTCGGTTCGTCAGAGGACCATCCAGCTGAGGGATCAGCTCCGGTCTCTACCGGCTCAGGCAGAGGCCGATGATGAGATAGGATGCTACTGCCAACTGTTCAAACCTTTTCATCACAGCCACTTCTCATGGTCCACGGTTTATGTGGCTTGCGGGTTCAGGGTGTTTGAGGTGTTGGGCTGCGAGTTTGTGAGTTTTGGGGTTTGTTAGGGTGTTGGGTTTGAGCGTGTTCGGTTTGAGGGTTTGGCGATTTGGGTCTGGGTTCGCGGATTCAGAGCTCAGTGCGTTTCCGACGTTTCAAGGTCTGCAGGGTGCGAATTTTACAAGTCTTCAGGCGCCTGAAATGGAGGCCTGAATAAGTAGGAATAGTTCTTCCTTATACTCCTCAGATATTTAGATACTGACTTTACATGAAAGACTATACCCCAGGACTCTGGACCGTATTCTTATCTTGCAGGCCTCTATATTCGGGCTTTAGCAGATTCCCCTAAATACCTGAACCCGACGACCTCAACCTCAACTTCCAACATATGGGTGGTTGTCATTATTAGGTCCCTTTTTGGGTCCTTAATATAATACGGCACCTGTTATTTAGGATACCCAAAAAGGGACCATAATTTGGACAACTACCCACATGGGAGTTTCGGAAAATAGAGGACCCTAATGTAGTACCCTAAATTGTAGGATCCTTACTTTAAGGACCCCCAAATACGGTACTCCTAATTTTCGGAAACTCCCGTATACCTTGAAGCCCTAATGCCAAATCCCGACATGGTGGTTTGTGATTCTTGAACCGTTTAGGGTTTAGGGTTTGGGGTTCTATTTAAGGATCCGTATGTTAAGGGTCCTGCTCGCTCGATTCGGGACGAGGGCATCGCTGCTTTTAGTGCCTTTACGTTTGAAGGTTTAGGGTTGTTTTTTGGTCTAAACTCCTGTTAGGGTTTAGGGTTTAGGGTTGTGTTTGGTGCTGGCTTTTTCAGGTTTTGGGTTTAGGGTCGTGTTTGGTTCTGGCCTTTTTAGGGTTTAGGGTTGTATTTGGCTTTCCTGTATCCCCAAACCCTACGAAACAGTAGACTATGACCCCTTAATTAGAGGGTCTGACCCTTAAAAACGGTAGGTTTTTCGGATATAGAGGTTTGGCTTTTTGAGGGTTTAGGGTTTAGGGTTTGGGATGTTGCTAGGGTTTCAGGGTGTATGGCCTGCAGGCCATTCTGGAACCACCGGTCCAGCACATCCTGCATCGAGGTGTCCTGTGGTCCCGGCGGTTATTAGGCCCCAAAACAGCACATGAGCAAAAATTAGGATAGTGATATCCCATGTAAACCCCCTCACAATGAAGCCCATTAAGGTAGAGATATCCCTATAAAAAGCTTGTGCTTATGCGCTTTTTGGGTCCCTAAGGAATAGGCCTCCGTGGTGAGGGCTTCAGGGTTTGGAATTTGGGGTTTAGGGTTCAGGACGTTTGGGCTTCGATGGTTTGGTGCTCAGGTTTTCATATCAGTCGTTGGTCGCGGCAGGCCCTTCACACTTTGGCTGTGGCATGGTGGCCGCGTGCAATACTAGTGGTGCTTCTGATACTCCCTATGCTACTCTCGCTGTCCATCATGCGTGCCATCATCGTCGCCATCCATCAGCAGCTCAAAACCAGTGTAACCAGCATCGCAGTCACAATACAGCATTAACCATGAACATGAGTATGCCTGCAACAGAAATTGTAGCAATTCTCAGCAAAAGGGGCTATCTTATGCAAAACTCTGGGAGTGGGTTGAAGGGAGGTGAAGGGCGTGCGAACGCGAGACCTTTCCGTTCATCCATCGTGATTTACAGATCTGCCAGCCCCCAGCCGTAAACCCTAAACCCTAAACCGGCAACACGGGCTGCACTGCGGGCATCCACCCGCACACGAAACTACAGCAAACGGAAGGGCTCGTAAGAAACCCTAAACCCTAAACGAGAACCCCACACACTTACAACACCCTGGACCCTTATAGCATCCTATAGGATCCTGACACAACACCCCAAGCTCCTTGAGATACATGTGCACTCCAGGAATGTGGTTCTTCGTTTGGATGCGATTGTTCACGCCATCCTGCTCGTAGGATTCCACCTCGCTTGCTGGTTAAGGGCCTAGGATTCTACGCATGAAGGGGTTTAGGCTTAGGGGTTCAGGGGTGTAGAGCTTAGGGTCTAGCGTTTAGGAATCTTGGGTAAAGCTTCGGGTTTTAGGGTTTCGGGCCTAGGGTAAGTGTGGGTTTGCAGTTTTGGGGCGCAAGCGGCTGATGATAGAAATCCTGCATTACCCATTATAAGGAATATACCATAATTCCCATAGTTTAGGGTCCTTAAATGTCCTGCAGGATTTGTATCATCAACAGAAGGCATAAGAAGCCGGATGTCGGCCTTGATCCCAGATCCCCAGGCTTGCCACCTAAATTCAAGGGTCCGGTGAAGGGTTCCTTCGAGAGTCCCTTGCAGGGTTCCTTCAAGGGTTCCTTTAAGAGTTCCTGTAAGTATTCCTTTATGGGGCTTCGAGATTAGATTTTGTAGGGGCTCGTCTGCTGCAAACAAGGACTCTTTTGTGTGCCTTGCATCGTCCATGCATTCTCAACTCACGCCGAGCAGCGAGAAGCATGTCATTGAATTTGATGAGCAAGTAAACCTGAGAAGGAGAGTACTGCCTCTACAGGAACCTTTATAGAACCTGTTATAACAATCCTTGTAGAACCCGTTTTTGGAACCCCTCAAGGATTTGAGGTCTGGGGTGGAAAACGAGCATATGGGCCTGCGGTATCGAAGCTCGAGCTCGAGGCGTAACGTCAGGGTTGATTGTCTACTGAAATGTGAACCGAAGTCTTGGGTGTTGGTTAGGTTTAAGGTTTCGGGGTTAGGGTTTAGGGTTTAGAGGTTAGGGTTTAGGGTTTAGGGGTTAGGGCTAGGGTTTAGGGGTTAGGACTGTCAGTTTAAAGTTTAGGGTTTAGGGTGGTCGGGCTTGGCTAAATGTCTGAGCTTTGTTTGGTGCGTGGGAAAACCAACTCCAGGGGGTTTCGGATGCTTTGTGTTTCTACGCAAAAGTGCAGCAAACTTGAGGGTTTGGCCAGGGTTTGGGGTTCGGGTGCAATCCTGAGCTCCAAACCCCACATCCTAAGTTTAGGGTTTAGGGTTGGGTGTGTCAAAAACCCTTAATTAACCACCAACCCACAGCCCTAACAAACCCGGATCTTGAACTCTGATCCCTACATCCTATGCCCCCACATCCTGAACGAGTCCAGGGTCAACAGATGATATCAAGCCGCAGTTTAGGATTACTTACCTTTGGTTAGTGGGGAATGGAAAAATGGGGTACATTTATAGCTACTATTACTACCATTCTTCCATTCCCTACTAACCAAAGGTAAGTTTGGGAGTTTCCGACAATAGGGGACCCAAATATAGCACCCTAAATAGTAGGAGCCTTATCATAAGGACCCCCAAATATGGTGCCCCTGATTTTCGGAAACTCCCGTTTAGGGTTGCCAAGTTTGGGGCCGATCGGGGGTTAGGGTGCAGGGGGATAGCGGCGAGGGCCACTATCTTCGAAACTGTGACTGTTCGGTCACAACAAACCTTGAACCCCCAAACTCCAACCCCCTAAACCCCCCCAAACCCCCTAAACCCCCCTAAACCCCCTAAACCCCCCTAACCCCCCTAAACCCCCTAACCCCCCTAAAACCCCCTAAACCGAAACCCCCAACCCTAACCCCACTAAACCCCAACCCTGAACCCCCTAAACCCCCCTAAACTCCTAACCAAGCCCTAAACCCCCTCAAACCCCCCTAACCCCACCAAACCCCAACCCTGAACCCCCCCAAACCCACCAAACCCCCTAAACCCCCAAACCAACCCCTAAACCCCCTAAACCCCCAAAAAAAACCCACGGCTGGGACATCATGTCGCCTTTGGAGTTCGGAGCACCATCTCAGGATCTGTGGGTAAGTGAGCTTTTTAAGCAGGGAAGTCCCTTCGGCTGACTCCTAAACCCTGAGGTGTAGAGCTTGAGGAGTTTAGAATGTCGGGTTACTTGGAGGATCATGGGACTTCGTAAGTAAGGTTATAAGTACCCTAATTGGGGTTATGAGTATAGTTACCCTAATTATAACCCTAGTTACTAAGTCCCATGATCCTTTAAGTAGGGATTTTGGATGCATTCAGGACCCAGGATGCAGCAACTGTTCAAATTCTTATACTCCCCAAGCCTCCTCTAACTAGGATCCCCAAAAAAAGCACAAAAGCAAGACTTTGGATAGGGATATCTCATAAAAAACCGTATCATAAAGCCCAATAAGCTAGCGATATCCCTGTAAAATGCTGATGCTTGTGTGCTTTGGGGGGTGCCGCGGCTGTGCCGCGCGTGCAGCCGGGCAACGACGTCCAGGACGCGGACGATGCGGCCGGCATCGTTCATCTGCCGCAGAGTGACATGTCATATATAACGATACAGAACATAACATTGCATAATATGATACCATACAATAAAATACAATGCGATACAACACAATACAACACAATAAGTCTACAATATAATGTAACGCATATCATGAATATGAATACGATGTGATATAATATGGTATGGTTTGACATGATATAACGCAATGAAGATGAAAAAAATCACATAATACTGCATTATATCATGTTATCAGGGAGTTCCGAAAACTGGGGGGGGCCTTATTTTGGGGTCCTTATAATAAGGATCCTACTATTTAGGGTACTGTATTAGGGTACCCTATTCTCGGAAACTCCCATGTGTTGCTATGTTGTGTTATATCCTTTTGTATGATGTTATATCATGATATATTGCTTACTTATGTTGGCTTCGGATGTGCAAGTGAAACCCCCAACCCTGAACCCTCGAAAGCTTAAGCTTTCGGGTAAAGGTTGTATTGCACTTCTTCCAGAAGCCCAAGCCCTAAGCACAAAACCCTAAACTCTGCACTGGAAAATCAGAATCTGGATGTGAAGCCGAGTACTTAAAGGATCATGGGACTTAGTAACTAGGGTTATAATTAGGGTAACTATACTTATAACCCCAATTCAGGTACTTATAACCTTACTTACTAAGTCCCAGGATCCTCCAAGTATCTGTTCGTGCCTCAGGAGTGAAAGGCGAGCGTCTTTGACTTTCGAGAAAGCAAGGACCGAGTCAAGAGTTAGGGTTTAGGGTTTAGGGTTTATGGACTTCGGACGAGCACTTCCGCAGACTTTGTTGTGCATGACATGTAGTACGAAAAGCAGTCAGACGGCGAAAGAACGAGGGGTTGGGGCTCCCTGAGTAGCCTGCCGATTAAAGCCCACGAGCCCATAACATCAACCGCAACATGACTCAGCATCCATTATCATCACCATGATCATCCCAGTCAGGCTTGTCCGCGCCCATTGCTTGCACGGTGACTGACCACCAAAATTTGAAACCCAAACCTCAAACTTCCCAAAGTCGAGATCCCAGACATCCTCGGACCACTCCCCCACGCCTTCAAGCATGAACATGATATCCGGGCTTTCTTAAAATAACTAGATTGAAGTATGGGGATGTTATACATGGACTCATGGACTATGGGGGGGGATCATATTAATGACTATGCGGACCCCTATATTATCTCTGAATCCTGCATCCTCAACCGTCCCAGCGCATCTACCTTGCCACCCAACATCTTCAGCTCCAAATCCTCATGGTTTAGGGATTCAGGGTTTAGGGTTCAGGGGTTAGAGTTTGCATCAAGCCTACACTCTAACCCTTCCCACCTGTAGCCAACAAGCACCCTGCTCCATCTCTTGGTAGAGGTTCGCGATGCTCTTGAATCGGCCTCCCAAGAGCAGGCCTTATGGTCATCGGAAATGCACAGGGGTCTTTAAGGATGTAGAGGCTTATACAGGGGTTGCAGAGGCTTCTGAAATTTACAGGTTCCGTTGGTGGATCCTGCAAAGGAGGATACTGTTCAAAGTCTGTATGACGTTCAAGCAATCCGTCGTCCAGCACACCAGCCAGTCGACACGTTGTTTCGGCGAACCGCTGCTCAGGACTCACCCTACCCTGAGTCTAGCCTCGTCAAGTTAAGCACGTTCAGCTTGGGCCAGCCTTTGTGGCGGCCCAATGCAATGTCAAAAACCCCAGTGAGGACCATCCCGTTAGCTCTCTCATGTTCTTGAGCGGCTGTGACGGTGGCGTCACTGGCTTGCATTTCTCACAAGCAGAGCGTCCATGCTCCAGCTTCCAGGCATTTAATGGCATTGGGCTTAAGGTTTAGGTTTAGGGTTTAGGGTTTTTTTCTCAAGCGAAGTAAGGCGAGCTGTGGAAGGATCCCTCTTGCTTTCTAGTCTAAGGTGCCTGAGGAAGGATCCCTACTACAAGCTCGTGCTCTAAAAGCTAACCCCAAACCTTAAACCATGAACCCCAAGATCGTATGGACTCCTGGTTATGAGCTTTGGAACCTGATCAAGGATTCCGGATATCATCCAAGGAACCTGGTTGAAGATCCTTGCCAGAATATACGGAATGTAATATTCCTGATGATCCCTGCTAGATTACATTCGATCTTCCGTACCCCTAACGCATAGTTGGAGTATCTGGGCTGAACATGCTCTGAAAGTGCGGATTTCACTAGGTGATCTATCAGGCCCCCACAACTGGGCCGTAAACTTGTATAGTGAACACCGGGGAAACTTGGAACATGGACTTAAAGGGAACTCCAGAAGGTTGGAATATGGTTTCAGGGTGGGATACCTTATAATTTACCATAAAAAGTTTAGGATAATCATATTCCAACTTTCTGGCTTTTGCTTTAGGATGATTAGTCCCGGTGAGGTGATCCCAATGCTTTACCTTCAGGGCATGCGGATAACTAGGTGGGGCTTCAAGAGCCTTTGAAAATGATAGTAAATAAGATCCTCTTAGGCCCAAGAAGGGAACATGTGAAATGTTCCAAAGCCCTACCTAGATAATTATCTTCCAACCCTAAACCCTAAACCCTAAACCCTAAACCCTAAACCCTAACTTTCTGGCTTCTACTGTAGGTCGAGGGCTGCATGTGGTCAACAGCAGATCTCCGGCTGAGGGCTTAGACTTTTCTGATGCATTTGAAGGCTTTGGTTCAGACGTCCGGGGCTTAGGGTTCAGGGTTTAAGGTTCAGAATTCAGGGCTTAGGGTTCAGGGTTTAAAGTTCAGAATTCAGGGTTTAGGGTTCAGGGTTTAAGGTTCAGAATTCAGGGCTTAGGGTTCAGGGTTTAAAGTTCAGAATTCAGGGTTTAGGGTTCAGGGTTTAAGGTTCAGAATTCAGGGCTTAGGGTTCAGGGTTTAAAGTTCAGAATTCAGGGTTTAGGGTTCAGGGTTTAAGGTTCAGAATTCAGGGCTTAGGGTTCAGGGTTTAAAGTTCAGAATTCAGGGTTTAGGGTTCAGGGTTTAAGGTTCAGAATTCAGGGCTTAGGGTTCAGGGTTTAAAGTTCAGAATTCAGGGTTTAGGGTTCAGGGTTTAAGGTTCAGAATTCAGGGCTTAGGGTTCAGGGTTTAAAGTTCAGAATTCAGGGTTTAGGGTTCAGGGTTTAAGGTTCAGAATTCAGGGCTTAGGGTTCAGGGTTTAAAGTTCAGAATTCAGGGTTTAGGGTTCAGGGTTTAAGGTTCAGAATTCAGGGCTTAGGGTTCAGGGTTTAAAGTTCAGAATTCAGGGTTTAGGGTTCAGGGTTTAAGGTTCAGAATTCAGGGCTTAGGGTTCAGGGTTTAAGGTTCAGAATTCAGGGTTTAGGGTTTAGGGTTTAAGGTTCAGAATTCAGGGTTTAGGGTTTAGGGTTTAAGGTTCAGAATTCAGAATGTAGGGTTTAGGGTTTAAGGTCAGAATTCAGGCTTTAGGGTTTAAGGTTCAGAACTCAGGGTTTAGGGTTTAAGGTTCAGAATTCAGGGTTTAGGTTTTCGGGTTTAAGGTTCAGAATTCATGGTTTAGGGTTTAGGGTTTAAGGTTCAGAATTCATGGTTTAGGGTTTAGGGTTTAAGGTTCAGAATTCAGGGTTGAGGGTTTAGGGTTTAAGGTTCAGAATTCAGGATGTAGGGTTCAGGGTTTAATTCAGAATTCAGGGGTTTAGGGCTCCGGATGTAGGAGCTTGGGCTTTTGAGGCTCGCTGAGGCAAACTCACACCTGAAGTCAACGCGAAACCGCCTCGCTAATCAAGAAGCCTGCAATCATATTCACGCGTGATCTAAGGGATACTCTGTAACTTTACCTGAGGGAATCAGAGACTCCCTGTGCACTCCTGCAGAAACGGAAGACCCCCACCAGCTATACCCCACAGCCGCAACATGATAGATCCGAACAGGGTGCAACGTTGATGAATTGGAATGTGATGCCAGGGGAAGGTTTAGTGTAGGTTAGAGTAAAACCTACATCCAGTTCCTAAACAAACCCCGGAACTTTGATCATCCAGGCTTTGGGAACTACAACCCTGAACCCACTTTCGGGTTCAAGCCCTTTCCGAGAAATGCGGCCTGTGCCAAACGCCTTCACGTCCACTCCATCCTTCTGCAAAATGGACTGCAGCTCGTTCCTCAGCATCAAGACTTCGGGACTTTGGGGGCTTGGGGCTCTCCGAAACCCTGGCCCGTGACACCCCGAAGCAATCCCTAAACCCCCGAATATAGGGTCCTTAATAATTAGAATAGGATTGGAATACGTTCTACCACAATTAAAAGAAAGAACCACCACGATAGTATAGGTAATTATTAAGGCCTCTACATAAGCCCGACCTGAAGCCCAAGGCCTAAAACCCAAACTCAGATGCCCCCACAGCAACAAAGACTTATACATCAAAGAAGACTTTTAGAATCCTGGTTTAACTAGATGTAGTCGGAACCTGCAGCACTCTATGACAAACTCGGAGGTGGATCAACAGCTGCTTCTCACTTTACGGTTTACATTAGGGTTAGTGGCCGTCGTCGCGAAGGAAACGCAAGGACACGCAAGGATTCGGGCGTAGAGTAAACCCAGATGCCAATCGCGCGGCTTGTTGGGAAAACTAAGAGTCGCATCTCATGAAACGCAACAACGTTTTTACGAAAGCAGCGGCTTAACCAGTTGCCTGTAGGCAACTTCTGCGGCACCGGCACACATCGCAGCTGATCCTGTACCGCACTGCTGTCACCACCGTTCTTGGCATCACCCCAGGTGACCACAGAACCATCACCAAGGACTGCAGCAAATGCCCGTGCACCTGCCTGGATCTGCTGCACATCTCGCAGCTGATCCTGGACCGCACCGCTGTCGCCACCAGCGGCGGCATCACCCCACGTGACCGCAGATCCATCAGCCAGGAGCGCAGCGAATGCTCGGCAAGAAGCCTGGATCAGCTGCACATTCTTCAGCTTCCGCTGAACCGCGATGCTGTCGCCTCCAAGGAATGGATTACCCCAGGATACCACGGATCCGTCACCCAGGACTGCAGCAAATGCTCCTTCGGAAGCTTGGATCTGCTGAACATTCTTGAGCTGCTCCGAGACTCCACTGCTGTCGCCTCCATAGCCGGCATTGCCCCAAGTGACCACAGATCCATCGCCCAGGATTGCAGCAAATGCACTAGCAGAAGCTTGGATCTGCTGCACATCTCGCAGCCTGCTGTCGCCTCGAGCACGAGGCCAACCCCAGGTGACCACAGATCCATCGCCCAAGATTGCAGCAAAGACTTGATTGGAAGCTTGGATTTGCTGCACATCTCGCAACTGATCCTGTACCATCCTGCTGTCGCCACCACAGCCAACACTGCCCCAAGTGACCACAGATGCGTCACCCAGGATTGCAGCAAATGCACCACAAGAAGCTCGGATCTGCTGCACATCTCGCAGCTGATCCTGCACCGTGCTGCTGTCACCACCATAGTCGGGATCGCCCCAGGTGACTACAGATCCGTTACCAAGGATTGCAGCAAACGCTCTCTGCGAAGCTTGGATCTGCTGCACAGCTCGCAACTGGTCCTGCACCGCACTGCTGTCTCCACCAGAGTAGTCATGACCCCAGGCAGCCACAGATCCATCACCCATGATTGCAGCAAATGCGTAAGCAGAAGCTTGGATCTGCTGCACATTCTTCAGCTGCTCCTGGACGGCACTGCTGTCGCCACCCGCGGCGGCACTGCCCCAGGTGACCACAGATCCGTCGACCAGGATGGCAGCAAATGCTTCTTGGGAAGCTTGGATCTGCTGCACATTCTTCAGCTGCTCCTGGACGCCACTGCTGTCGCCTCCAACGTCGGCAGTACCCCAGGTGACCACAGATCCATGACTATCGCCCAGGAGTGCAGCAAACGCAAGGGGAAATCCGCCTTGCCTGGTGGCTTTAATCTGGACCTGGTTCAGCTGCAGGGTGAGCATGTCTCCATTCCTCAACCCCGCTTGCCTAATGGTTTTTGCTGTGTCGAGGACTTCTCCAGAAGAAGTCAGCAGCCTCCCTCTACCCTTGACCAGAGCCCTCTGCGCACGCTGCATCAATGTCTCAATGGATGTATCCACCTCCACTTCCAAAGAGGCACTTTTGCCACTGAGCAGGTGCACATCCACAGAAATCGGCATGGTTCTTCGTAGGGTGGCCACTGCATGCAAGATCTAGGACCTAAGACGACAGCTTGCAAGAAACAAACTCTACACCCTAAACCTTCAAACTCTAGAGACCTTACCCAAAGGCTCTGCTAACCTCGTTGCAGCAGCATCGCTTAGGAATTGTGAACCATGCATGTCAGTGATGTTATTATGAACCCGATCCTACATGTATTGATGATCCACTGATGGTACCTTAAGATAGTTGCAGAACCTGTTCAACTCCGTGTCAGATTGCTGGAACAAGGTTCCCTGACAGAATGCTGGAAGAAGAATGCACCGAAAGGCAGTGTACAGCCACACCCTAAACCCCAAAACGCAACCCTAAACCCTACTTCAGGTGTTTAGTGATGGCAGTCGCAAGCGATCCTTTTCTCGAGTCACAGCTTAGGCAAGCTGCTTTAACCTAAACCCTTAGGGTTTGGTTTAAGTTTCGGGTTTAGGGTTTATGGTTTAGGAAGGGCTTGGTTTAAGCTTAGGGTTTAGGGACCCCCTGAACGTCAGGGAACCGTGCAAGCGTCGACGGCGGCCGCTTTCAGGGTTTAGGGTATATGCGTTTAGGGTTCAGGGTTTAGGGGTTTATGGGTTAGGGTTTAAGAGTTTAGGGTTCACTAAACACTCAACCTCAGTGACTGCAGTGTGGCGGGGTGTCCGTGGGATCGAGGGTCTGAGGAAATTGCTTAGTGCTGCATGGTTCTTTGGTAGATTGGGTTTAGGATCTAAGCCCCGATATTACAGCCCAAACCCCAAACCCTAAACCCCAAGCCCCAAACCCTAAACCCTACACCCTAAACCCTAACCCCAAACCCGAACTCAAGGGGAAAGGGAGGGACCCTTAATAAGGACCCCTAGGTATATACCCTTCTATTATATACCCATTATATAGCTCATTATAGGGAGGGGTCCCCACTCCTTTTCCCCTTTTGATGAACCCTAAACCCCAAACCCCAAACCCTTAACCCAAAGTCCCAAACCCTAAACCCTACACCCTAAACCCAGACGCCTAAGCAAGAACTCCTGACCCCTACACCCTAAACCTGCAAAAACCCTTAACCCCAAACCCCAAACCCTGAACCCCAAACCCTAAGCCAGAAGTCTCTAAGCTCCTCTAGAACCGGTTTAGGGTTTAGGGTACAGTTTAAGGTTTAGGGTTTAGGGTTTAGGGTTTCAGGTTTAGGGTTTAGGGTTTAGGGTTTGCTGCAAGATTGCGTAGCGGTAGTGTAACAGGGATTGTAAAATTTATTGGCGGTTTTGTTGCCTGCGAATCGCAGCCATGGCCCGACTGTGGCGGGCCATCACATAACTCACCCACCCCACGCCGTCCGAGGCGGCAAACCACCCAAACCTATACCTTTTAAGGTTTAGGACCTAAACTCTGTCAGGTCCATGTTGGTTAACAACAACCGGGGCATGGCAGAGGCAGGGGCGGGTGCAGGGCAAGGCAGGGCAGGGGCGGGCAGGGCAGGGCAGGGCAGGGCAAGGGGAGGGCAGGGCAGGGAAAAATTGCAGTTTTGTCAAGTACTCCCCTAGGACCGGCCCGGAGGCCCCTAGGTCCTGGAACTCTGCTCGCTCGAGGTTTCAGGCCCCCCTTGAAGGGTCCGTTTTTGAGGGGCCCTGGATTTCGGGTAGCAGGTTTAGGGTGATGATTTAATAAGGGGAGAACGTGTCCCCGTACCGGGCCTAACGTGGGTGCTACAGTACCCCTTCCTGTGGGACGGCAAGCGAGCGTCCTGGATCGACCTGCGGCCTAGGCCATGAGTTTAGGGTTTAGAACAGGTAGGCTGAACTGATACAAACGGAGAATCAACACCTCTAGGGTAAGTAACGGGATCTCAGGGTTCAGGGCTTCGGATTTAGGATTTAGGATTTAGTATTTAGGGCTTCGGGTTTAGGGTAAGTGCTGCCTTCGGATTTAAGATTTTCGGGTTTAGGGTTTAGGTCTTCGGATTTAGGGTTTAGGATTTAAGATTTAGGTCTTAGGGTTTAGGATTTAGGGCTTCGGGTTTAGGGTAAGTGCTGCCCTCGGATTGGGAGTCCGAAGCTTCTCACTTTCCGCTGAGGGGCTCAGGGTTTAGGTTAGGGCTTAGGTTTGTGCGGTTTA
This sequence comes from Symbiodinium sp. CCMP2592, assembly GCA_905221615.1. Taxonomy (NCBI): domain Eukaryota; class Dinophyceae; order Suessiales; family Symbiodiniaceae; genus Symbiodinium; species Symbiodinium sp. CCMP2592. The sequence continues at coordinate 909,423 of CAJNDT010001225.1, read as the reverse complement.
GGGCTTCAAGGGCTTAGGTTTTGGGGTTTAAGGGTTCAGAGCTTCCCGAAACCCGCAATATAGGGGCCTTAATAATTAGGGTTTTGGAGCGTGTATATATATATATATATATATATATATATTCATATACATATATACTCTACCGTAATTATTCTAAGGCACCCCCAATAGTATAGGTAATTATTAAGGCCTCTATCTAAACCCGATCTGAACCCCAAGGCCTACAACCCAAACTCAGATGCCCCCAGCAACAATTACTTAAACAACAAACCCAGAGGGTCCATATACACTACAATAATGGGATGAAGCCCCAAAAGACCATCCCCATTATGGTTTTGGGGACCTAATTCCATAATAGTAGTGTAGATGGACCCTCTTGGAAAGAAGACTTTCTGAACTCCCAACTCTAACTAGACGTAGTCGGAAACCTGCAGCACTCTATGACAAACCCGGAAGTAGATCCACAGCTGCTTCTCACCTTAGGGTTTACATTATCGTTTAAGGTTTAGGTTTCTGGGGCATTGGTTGTTACAGGTTTGATGGCTTCTGGGCAAGGGTTTAGTCTTGCACGTGGCTCAAGGATCTTATGTTCATGTTCTTTTCACTCGCTAGGCAACGTCTGCTGCACACATCGCAGCTGATCCTGTACCGCTGTACTGTTTCCACCGTTCACGGCATCACCCCAGGTGACCACAGATCCATCACCAAGGATTGCAGCAAACGCTAAGCCAGAAGTCTGGATCTGCTGGACATTCTTCAGCTGCTCCTGCACGGCCCTGCTGTCGCCACCATTGTCTGCGCGACCCCAGGTGACCACAGATCCATCGCCCAGCATTGCAGCAAAGACTTGTTCGGAAGCTTGGATTTGCTGCACATCTCGCACCTGATCCTGTACCATCCTGCTACTGCCACCAAAGGCAACACCGCCCCAAGTGACCACGGATCCGTCACCCAGGATTGCAGCAAATGCTCGTTGGGAAGCTTGGATCTGCTGAACATTCTTGAGCTGCTCCTGCACCGTGCTGCTGTCACCACCATAGCCGGGATCGCCCCAGGTGACTACAGATCCGTTACCAAGGATTGCAGCAAACGCTCTCTGCGAAGCTTGGATCTGCTGCACATCACGCAGCTGATCCTGTACCTCACTGCTGTCGCCACCTTCGTCGGCATCTCGCCAGGTCACCACAGATCCATCACCCAGAATTGCAGCAAATGCCTCTTTGGCAGCCTGGATGTGCTGCACATTCTTCAGCTGATCCCGTACCACACTGCTATCGCCGCCATGGTCCGCACTGCCCCAGGTGACCACGGATCCATCACCAAGGATTGCAGCAAATGCGCTCTGCGAAGCTTGGATCTGCTGCACATCTCGCAGCTGATGTTGTACTGCACTGCTGTCGCCTCCACAGCGGGCATGGCCCCAGGTGACCACAGATCCGTCACCCAGGATTGCAGCAAATGCACCATCAGAAGCCTGGATCTGCTGCACATCTCGCAGCTGATCCTGCACGGCACGGCTGTCGCCACCAGATCTGGGACTGCCCCAAGTGACCGCAGATCCATCACCCAGGATTGCAGCAAATGCACCAAAAGAAGCTTGGATCTGCTGCACGTCTCGCAGCTGATCCTGCACCGCACTGCTGTCGCCACCATAGTCTGCGCTACCCCAAGTGACCACAGCTCCACCAACGAGAATTGCAGCGAAGGCACCAACAGAAGCTTGGATCTGCTGCACATTCTTCAGCTGCTCCTGGACGCCACTGCTGTCGCCTCCAACGTCGGCAGTACCCCAGGTGACCACAGATCCATGACTATCGCCCAGGAGTGCGGCAAACGCAAGGGCAAATCCGCCGTGCCTGGTGGCTTTAATCTGGATCTGGTTCACCTGCAGGGTGAGCATGTCTCCATTCCTCAAACCCGATTCAATAATGGTTTTTGCTGTGTCGAGGACTTCTCCAGAAGAATACAGCAGCCTCCCTCTACCTTTGACCAGAGCCCTCTGCGCACGCTGCATCAATGTCTCAATGGATGTATCCACCTCCACTTCCAAAGAGGCACTCTTGCCACTGAGCAGGTGCACGTCCACAGAAATCGACATGGTTGCTTACACGGTTCCCTGACGTTCAGGGGTTTCCCTAAACCCTAAGCCTAAACCAAACCCTTCCTAAACCATAAACTCTAAACCCGAAACTTAAACCAAACCCTAAGGATTTAGTGTAAGGCTAGCTTGCCGAAGCTGTGACTCGTAGCAAAAGATCGCTTGTGACTGGCATCACTAAACACCGTTCCTGGTGTAGGGTTAGGGGTTGGGGGGTTTAGGGTATAGGGGTTTAGGGTTCAGGGTTTAGGGGTTTAGGGTTTAGGGGTTTTAGGGGTTTAGGGTTCAAGAGTTTAGGGTTCAATAAACACTCACACTCAGTGACTGCAGTGTGGCAGGGTTTCCGTGGGATCGAGGGTCTAAGGAAATTGCTGAGAGCTGCATAGTTCTTTGGTAGATTGGGTTTAGGATCTAGGCCGCGATATTACACGCTAAACCCCAAACCCTAAACCCTTAACCCAAACCCCCAAACCCTAAACCCTACACCCTAAACCCTGACCTCTAAGCCCTAAACCCTAACCCCTACACCCTAAACCCTAAACCCCTAACGCCCAAACCCAAACCCTGAACCCCAAACCCTAAGCCAGAAGTCTCTAAGCTCCTCTAGAACCGGTTTAGGGTTTAGGGGACAGTTTAAGGTTTAGGGTTTAGGGTACTGTTTAGGGCTTAGGGGACAGTTTAAGGTTTAGGGTTTAGGGTACTGTTTAGGGCTTAGGGTACAGTTTCAGGTTTAGGGTTTAGGGTTTAGGGTTTAGGGTTTCTAGAACCCAGCGTGAGTAACAGGTAGTTGTTGAGGGGCTGACGCGGGCAGGGGTTCAAAGATTGGATTTACGGTTGAGGATATAAATCCTGCATTACCCGTGATAAGGAATGTACCATTATTCCCAGAGTTTAGGGTCCTTAAGGTAATGCAGGATTTATATCATCCACGGTAGGGTTCAGGATCTTAGGGCTTAGGGCTTCGGGTTTAGGATTTGCTTAAAGTGCACTTCGGATTTAGGATTTAGGGTTTCTACTATTTGCTTAAGAAACCCCCAAAAAATAAAAATAACAATCCCTATATTACCCCCATAAGGAATATATTTTTTTATTTTTTGGGGGGTTCTTAAGCAAATAGTAGGTTTAGGGCTTAGGGTGGGTAAGTGCTGTTGTCGGAGGGGAGGCTTCAGCTTCGTACTTTCCACTTAGGGGTCTCAGGGTTTAGGGGCTCAGGGTTTAAGGGCTCAGGGTTTAAGGGCTCAGGGTTTAAGGGCTCAGGGTTTAAGGGCTCAGGGTTTAAGGGCTCAGGGTTTAGGGGCTTAGGTTTTGGGGTTGAGCTTAGGTTTTAAGGTTTAGGGGCTCAGGGTTTAAGGGCTCAGGGTTTAAGGGCTCAGGGTTTAGGGGCTTAGGTTTTGGGGTTGAGCTTAGGTTTTAAGATTTAGGGGTTTAGGTATTAGGGTTTAGGGTTTAGGGGCTTAGGTTTTGGGGTTTAGCGTAGGTTTTAAGGTTTAGGGGTTTAGGAATTAGGGTTTAGGGTTTAGGGGCTTAGGTTTTGGGGTTTAGCTTAGGTTTTAAGGTTTAGGGGTTTAGGTATTAGGGTTTAGGGTTTAGGGGCTTAGGTTTTGGGGTTTAGAACAGGGTTGACATACTAACCGAACGCTCCCAAAGGGTGTGTAGGGTTAACGGTGGGAGTGATGATTAGGGGGACCCTTGGGGATATAGACCCTCTCAATAAGGCCCTTTCAAGAGAGCCAGAAGTAGGGTTCAGAAGGGGTACCCTTAAAAAGGGGGTCTCCCTAATAATACTACCTAAACGGTAGCCAAGACTCTCATCGCGAACGGTGATCCGACGCTGCTGCTTCATCCTCGCTGGTTGAGGCTTAAACCCCCGGAAAGCATGACCCTAAACCGTCAACCTCCGGAAACCTAAACCCTAAACCCTAAATACCTCTAAACCCGAAACCCTAACTACCTCTAAACCCCAAACCCTAAATCCCTAAACCTAAACCCTAAACCCTAAATCCCTCTAAACCCGAGCTCCCCCTAACCCTAAACCCTGCAGGTTCAGGGGCTTGGTGTTCCGGATACTTAAAGGATCATGGGACTTAGGAACTAGGGTTCCTTTAAGGGTCCCTTTAAAGGGATCTATAGGGGTTCCTTAAAGGGATCTATGGGGTTTAGGGTTTGGGGTTTACTTAAAGGGTCATGGGACTTAGTAACTAGGGTTATAATTAGGGTAACTATACTTATAACCCCAACTAGGGTACTTATAACCTTACTTACTAAGTCCCATGATCCTCCAAGTAGGATAGAAATACAGGTTTGCAGGGTTTAGGGGTAAAGGCAGGGGAGTCGATTGGGGTGGTGGTCGGAAGGATTAGTAAGAATAGCCCCTCCTTAGGTGTAGCAACGGTTTCTCGGGCTCCTTCTCCGGAATAAGACCCTAATTCTCCGCCACCCGTTATTGCCACGGTCGTCTGATAGGTCACAAGCTTGACAGACGCATCGTCGGAAAAGACCACGAAACGAGTTACCATGAATCATCACAACCAGGCGGAGCCTTAACGTAATGTACGTGTACTGTAGCACACCCCAACACTCTAACATGGGGACCTTCATGGGGTTTATTGTACTATAATCAGAAAAAGGAACCGGGGAGAGGGGTACGTCCTTGACGCCTGAAGGGCTTCGGTGCCAAAGAAACGAAACCGGCGCGGGGTTCAAGTCTTAGGGCTTAGGGTTCAGGGTTTAGAGTTTAGGGTTTATGGTTTAAGGGTTTCGGGGTTTAGGGTTCAGGGTTTAGAGTTTAGGGTTTAGGGTTTAAGGGTTTAGGGCTAGGGGTTTGGGGCTCAGGGTTTCTTGCAGTAAGCGTCCGAGTAAGATCTTCAAGTCTGGGGCATCTTCTCAAATCTTAAAGGCTTCAAGGCATGAGCTTTACAGGATTTGATCGGGTTTTGAGTGCATTCCTTGGGGCTTTCTGGGTGCGAATGACTGGGTTGTTCAGCTCCGCAGCAACCACACAGCACCTTAAACCCTAAACCCTAAACCCCTAAACCCTAAACCGCTATAAGCCCTAAACCCTAAACCCTAAACACAAAACCCTAAACCCTAAACCCTACAGCACCCTGAACCTCAGCTCAGAAAACCATCATCGCAAAATTCTACGAGCTCAAACTCCCGTCAGCTAAGCAAAACATCTCTGCCAGCGGACGCATTCAGGACGGCAAGCAAAGGAGGAGGCGTCAAAGAAATCTCATCAATGAAGATTAATGCAAGCCGCGCCCATCGCCTAACCAACGCCGCCAAACGCCGCCCCTAAACCCTAAACCCTAAACCCTAAACCCTAAACCCTATGAACCCTAAACCCTAAACCCTAAACCCTAAACCCTTCTTGATGGCGAGCGCCTGGTTCCTGGTAAGCCAGAGACTCCAATACCCCCTAATTAAGGAATATTCCTTAAATTATAGTAGGATCCCTAATATGATTTAAGGAATATTCCTTAATTAAGGGATATTGGAGTCTCTGGGTTAAGCCCAGCCAAATAGTGGAAGGTGCATCTTCGAATCAGGCGAGCTGCTGAGTTCTGCGCAGCCACGCCCCTGGCACATGCCCGCAGATATTCTTAGAAACCCTAAACCCTAAACCCTAAACCCTTAAACCGTACCACTTGGGTCAGCATGTACGTCTTTCCACTGCCTCCAAGCCCATGGAAAACCATGCGACCGACCATGTCCTCGCTTCAAGACTGTATCTACGCTCAAAAAGAGCTTCACCCGACGGGTGGCGAAAGTGCCCAAAAGAACTCTTGCGTCATCTTGCAACTACCCCGTCTACCCTTATCCCACCTGAGGCAGCTGGATACTCTGAGCTCAGGTTTGGGGTTTGGGTCTAGGGTTTTGGATTTAGGGGTTTAGTGGTCTCAGGCTTGAGGTTTAGGGGTTTAGCGGTTTAGGGGTTTAGGGTTGCGAAAAACCCTGAACCAAGAAACCCAAGCCCAACCCTAGACACGGACTGTACTCGAGATCAACCCTGGGCCTTGAAGGTTAGACCGACCCGGAGCTCTACACAATAAACCCACGGTTTCGGGTTTCGGGTTTAGGGTTCAGGGTTTAGGGTTTCGGGGTATCCAGGTCCTGCGGTTTTCCTCCATCAGGTGCTTGAGTTGCTGACCTCAGCACGAGATAGGATTTATGTAGGGGCCTTTTCTAAGTAGAATAGGTTTGGGGGGCCTATTATACTCTAGTTATAACAAGGAACCCCCAAAATAGTACACGCAATTTTTGAAGCCCCTGTGTTTAGGGCTTCGGAGTCGGGCTTCGGGTCCGAGGCTCGTCCTGGAACGGGCCGATGGGAGCAACTCTTGCGGTTAGGGCTTAAGCTTCCCCGAACCCTACTCAGCGGGTCGGGGGACTTAGTAAGTAGGCTTTAAGCAGAGTTATAAGCACCCTAAAAGGCATCTTGATTGGGGTGGCAATACTCAGAACTCTTCCAACCCTCCCAGTATAACCCCGAAAATAGGGGACCCTAATATAGTACCCTGAATAGTAGGATCCTTTGTATAAGGACCCCAAATAAGGTACCCCTTAGCACTTAGCACTCAGGGCTTCAGATGCCAGGCTTAGTTTGCCGGCAGTGCTAGGCAGGTTTGCAGGGTCAGTGGCTCTGTACTTGGAGGGTCTTTAGGGGACTTAGTAACTATAAGGGGTTCCTTTAGGGTTCCTTTAAAGGGATCTATAGGGATTCTGTAAGGGTTTAGGGTTTAGGGGACTTAGTAACTGGTTATTTTAGGGACTTGTAAGTACCATAACCCCAATTGAGAAAGAAGTTCTGCTTATTACTACCTACTTACAAAGTCCCCCGACCCTCCAAGTAGGGTTCAAGCTGTGTCGATTTCCACCAGTGGGGTTTGTGGGTACTTCAGACGATGGAGAGAACGGCTTGGACCCTAAAGCCTAAGTTCGGAAAATTGGAGACGATGGGTTCGAGAGATTGCAGGGCTTTCAGGACTTAGGGTATAGGGGTTCGGGCCATTTGGGGTTCAGGGTCTAGGGCCTTAGGGCTTTTAGGGTTTATATAGGGTTTGGGGTCTGATGGGTTTGTGCTCCCACTTTAGGGGGGCGCTGCCTAAAGACTGGTACAGAATGGAATTTAATGGAGACAAAGCGAGGGAGTCGATAAACATGCTGGGGTTGTGCCTGGGATAGCATCTGCTCCTTGAATGGACGCCGTTGATCAACGTCTGTCTACATAATGCTGTACATGTTGCAGACAAGAGGATGCAATCCACACGAGGAATCATGATTCCAGGGGACGGCGTCATGGAGAAGTCCAGTGGAAAGGAGTTTGCCGGAGCAAATCCCATATTGCTGCTAATATTGCTGACTGCGACTAAGCTCGACTTGGTCCATCACGCCCCACAACAGCGCACCACTAGAGCACCGCTCAGTGAAGCACACAGTGCCACTTGAGATGGCGGCAAGCCTAATGTCCCCCCACAAGCAAGCATCTCTGCTTGTTGCGTTGAGTTTGGAGTTGAAGTTGTGGAGTACAGGGCTTAAGGCGCTTTGGGATGTTGAGTCTGGGGCGTAGGACTTAGTGTCGTTTCTTGCTTGGGGGCGTTGGGGAGTATGCTCTTGGTGCAAAGAGCGTGGCCGAGACAGGCTAGTAAATGCCCTCAAGCACGAAGCTCGAATTCGACACCCACCGGTCTAAGTCCTAAACAGCCAAACAAAAAGCCCTTAACCCTCCTACACTCATACACAAGTCTAACCGAAGCGCTGAACAGCCCCAGGACCCGAAACCGTACCAAAACGCACCCAAAAAATGGTGCTTTTTGTCTTCGCAGCCCTCCAAAACCCGAAGGATTACTATCACGATTACTGCTTTCAGTGCCATTCTTCTTGCTGTTATTATTGACACTGCCGTTGCTACTACCGTGATAATTATGATAACTATGGTGTGTTTCGAAAATGCTCTTGTTGTTTTTTTCGTAGATCTGAGTGCATGGGCCCATGTTCGTCAGCTGCTTCTCAAGCAATGAATTCTCCTGCGGCCCGAGCTTCGGATCAGGGTTCAGGGTTTAGGGTTTATAGAAGCCAGAAAGTTGGAATATCATTATCGTAACCCCTTTAAGGTAAATTATAGGGGATCCTACCATTAGTCCATCTTCCAACTTTCTGGAGTTCCCTTTAGGGTTGAGGGCTTAGGGTTCAGGGGTTTGTCGGGTTTCATGGTAGGGTTATCATGCAGGCTTCCATACAGGCAGGCAGGTTAAGATATCTGTCAGTATACCGTAGCCTTTGTTCACGGTAGTCGAGTTTAGCTAGCAAGCAAGTACATTACTCGAGACATCACAAGTGCCACAGCCGAGACGATTGCCTGCAGAAAACTATGCTTGGTTTAAGGGCTGAAAGAATCCCTAAACTCTAAAACCCTGTTCTTCTTAAAACCCCGAATCCTAAACCCTAAACCCAAACCCCAAATCCGAAACCCTTCCCAAGCGTTGCCACTACACCCCGACTCTCAACTCCTCGGCGCCAAGAACTCCAAACCCATCGAGCCTGATCTCTGAACCCTCGTATAGTCATCCTGAAAGTAGCCGTTACAGCCCTAAACCTGTACGTAAACCTTGAAGGAAATCTTCAAAGAGCCCTGTAAAGGAACCCGGACAATGACCCTTTGAGTAACCTCATAGGAACACTTGAAGGAATGCTCGAAAGGGATACCGTAACGGAACCCTTCTGGCCACCCTTCTGGTGACATATGGGACTTTCCGAAAATTAGGGGTATATACCTTCTCTGGGGCCCCTATTTTCGGAAACTCCCATATGGTGATACGTAACTTCTAGCAACCTCTGAAGGAACTCGTAAAAGGAATCTTTCTAGTCATCCTTATGGCGACGCTTTCCGGATCTCAAGCTGACCAGCAGTGCCCGGCCGTTCCTCCTCCTTTTCGGCGAGTTGCTTCCTGGGTTTCGGGTTTAGGGTTTAGGGTTAGGTTTAGGGTTTAGGGTTCAGGGTTGCCGAAAGTCGGAGAGGGGGGAGGCTAGGGTTTAGGCGATAGGGCTGCAAAGGATGGAGTTCTGGAAACAAAAAGCACCCGAGACGATATGTGTAAAGCCTCAGAGGTATCATGGGGTAGGTGTGGATCCTAAGACCGATCCATGGAACCCTTGCAGTAACCCTGGAAGCTCAAGTCTTAAACCCGACTTTTGGAACCCTTATGGTAACCTTTGAAGCCTAAATCCTCAACCCGAATTATGGAAACCTTTATTTATGCCAACCCTGAAAGCTTCAATCCTAAGCCCGAAACCACCACATCCCGCCGCCACATCTGGGAGTTTCCGAAAATAGGGGACCCAAATATAGTACCCTAAATAGTAGGACCCTTATTATAAGACTCCAAAATAAGGATCCCCCCTAATTTTCGGAAACTCTAAACCCTAAACCCTTTTTAGAACCCTTCTTAGAACCCTTATAGATCTCTTTAAGGAACCCTTAAAGAATCCCCTTAAAGGTACCCCCTTATTTTCGGAAACTCCCACATCTGAACGCTGAGACTCTGCAGTCGACATCGACTCCGCTGTCTCGGAAGCTGCAAGGTCTAGGGGGTTTTTGGGGGTTTAGGGTTTCGGGTTTGTAGGGTTTAGGGTTTAGGGCTTAGGGCTTAGGGTTTAGGCTTTAGGGTTTAGGGCTTAGGGTTTATAGGGTTTAGGGTTTAGGGCTTAGGGTTTATAGGGTTTAGGGTTTAGGGTTTATAGGGTTTAGGGTTTGGAGCTTAGGGTTTATAGGGTTTAGGGTTTAGGGCTTAGGGTTTATAGGGTTTAGGGTTTAGGGCTTAGGGTTTATAGGGTTTAGGGTTTAGGGTTTAGGTCTTAGGGTTTATAGGGTTTAGGGTTTAGGGTGAGATACCTCCCTGGTAGCCCAAAGAAAGAACAGACCACCACTCAGCCAAGCTGCTGTACACCCATCAATGACGCGCCCACATCCGTCTTCTCGCCCTGGATGCCAACGTGCGTGGGAGATCTAACCCCAAACCCCAAACCCTCCATCCCAAACCCCAAACCCTTAAAAGAACCCTCATAGATCCCTGATAAATCCCCTACAGATCCCTGAAAGGAGCCCTTGAAGGAAGGCCCCTAAACCCCGAAGCCTGAAAGGCGACTGTGGTTCGGTCGTGCCGGGTTACAAAGGCTTGCTTCTTGGCTTAGGGTTTAGGCTTTAGGGTTTAGGGTTTCGGCTTTCTGGGTACCCTAAATAGTAGATGCCGAATTTTTTGTGAAGGACCTAATAAGGGACCCCAATTTTGACAACCACCCACTTGGAGCATGGCATTTGTGTGTGGGATCTGGGTCTGAAGAAACCCTGAACCCGAGACCCCAATTTCTTGGGGCCTCTTGGGTTTCGGATTTAGGGTTTATGGTTCAGGGGTTTAGGGTTTAGGGTTTAGGGTTTAGGGTTTATGGTTCAGGGGCTTATCTAAGGGTAAAAGGAGGGACCTTTACTAAGGACCCCTAGGTATAATACCCATTGCGTAGACCATTATGGGGTAAGAGGGTCCCCATTAAGGGTCCCTCCTTTTCCCCTTTGAGTTTAGGTTAAACACCGGTTTCTGGGAGCGAGGTTAGGTTACGTTTCTTTGCGTGGAAGAGCTCCATAGGGTTAAGGGTTTCGGGGTTGCGGTACCCTTGTAGATTCCTCATAGTAACCCTCATAGACTCCCTTTAAAGGAACCCTTTTCTGAGGCCCCTACATTACTCTGCAGACGAGGCTCGGATCTGGTGTCCACGGTTCAAAGTTTACTTACGGTCTCCAGAGCCTAAACCCTGAAGCCTAAACGCCCCTAAACCCTATGTGTAGGGTGCCGGGCTCAAACCCTAAACCCTAAACTCCCCTAAGCCCTAGCTTCCAAACTTACTCCAGACGCACGACCGCAACTCCTAGCAAGTCTCCCGGCCCAGCCCCGCCTGAGTGTACAGGAGCTTCCGGAAAAAGTATTGGTCGTCCAGCATGGCCTTTTCACTATTAGGGCCTAGGGGTTTGGTGGTTTGGTGCTTGGGGGGTTTGGGCCTTGGGGCTTGGGGTTTGCAGGTTTAGGGTCGAGCCTGCCTTGTCAATGGGAGGCGTCAGCCCCAACACAGTACTCAACAGCCGGCACGTTGAACCCCTCAACCCTAAACCAAAGGCATCTTGGGTACACGGCTTAGGGATTCAGGTACTACGGTTGATGATATAACTCCTGCATGACCCATTCTAAGGAATCTACGGAATCTACCATAATTCCCATAGTTTAGGGTCCTTCAGCTCATGCAGGATTTATATCATCAACCGTAGTAGGGCCTTGGAGCACAGTGCGTCGGAGCGGGGGAGCTTAATACTGTTGGAGTTCATGGGATTCCGCTAGGCTTCATGCTTGGGATAGGATTAAAAACTTCAACTTTCATTCCTTATTGGGTTTAAGTACCCATAAAAATGTAAAATGTTACCCAACTTGCGTTTAGACTTCAGGGCGAAGGGCTCAGATTTTAGGATTTGCTAGGTCCTTGGCGACACTCCGACCCTTGTTCGAAGATGATGGGGTCTATAGCTTTCGAGCACAGAATCCTGAACCGAACCATGGCGGCAAGGTGTATCGCATGAAGAACAAAAGCCGAGCCGCACAAAACAAACGTCTGGCCTCGGGCACGAAAGTAAGAAGGAATTGAATGTCGTCATTGTAATATCCACCGCTTCCTAGGCTATAATCAAAATCCTTCGATGTCCACTTCGCTGGTAAAAGTCAGGAAGATCTGTCGGAAAACGGTTTGGGGCGTGCGATGATTTAGGGTTTACTTTAACCCCAACTATCCTACCTTCTAAGGACTTACATAAGGAGCTCATTGTAAGGAGCCAAAAAGGTATCTTAGGGTCCAGGTAGGGGCTAGCAAGGCAACCAGGTGCCCTCCTCAGTCGGATGGGTCCAACCCTGCCGGCTTCTCAAAGTCTACTTAAAGGATCATGGGACTTAGTAACTAGGGTTATAATTAGGGTAACTATACTTCTAACCCCACTTAGGGTACTTATAACCTGACTTACTAAGTCCCATGATCCTCCAAGTAGGGCAGAAACGTCTCGAGTGGTAGTTTCCAACCGCAGGGCTTGGTCGTAGGCTTTGGCTGAGGGGCCTTAATACTTAGAATAGGGTTTTGGGGCTGATGCGGGCGAAAGCCTGTCGACGCAGAGCGAAACGAAGGACGACATATGCATACTCAAAGAATGCGTTTCTACACATGTACAACAGACATCTATAAACCCTAAACCCTAAACCCCATCAACCCTAAACCCTAAACCCTTAACCCTTAACCCTAAACCCTAACTTACTGCAGACAGATTGCAGAAGTCGAATCATTGCATCGTATTTTTTGGGGGGGGGGGTCCGAAGTCTGTACAGGGAAAAGCCTTAATAATTAGAAATGGGTTTTGGGGCCCCTTGTACTAAATCTATAATAAGGAACCCCCAAAATAGTATAGGTAATTATTCAGGCCCCTATATCAAGTGTTTGTCTTGGGTCTGTAGATGTTCTTCGGAGTTGAGCCCTATACCCTAAACGCTATAGCTTAAACCCAAAACTTGAACCGAAACCCGATACCCGAAGCCCTAAACTCTAAGCCTTAAACCGAAACCCAATCCCCGAAGCCCTGAGCCCGAAGAGTTTCAGGCATACTGTCCAGCGGCTAAGCTCAGGGCGTTAAGTTCCAACCAAGGCCCTCTCTCTCGAACCAATTCACTGGCCCAGGTGACCACAGATCCATCACCCAGGATTGCAGCGAATGCATACTGCGAAGCTTGGATCTGCTGCACATCGCGCAACTGATCCTGTACCTCACCGCTGTCGCCACCCCAGTCGGCATCACCCCAGGTGACCACGGATCCATCACCCAGGGTTGCAGCAAAGGCACCCGCAGTAGATTGGATATGCTGCACATCTCGCAGCTGATCCTGTACGGCAGCGCTGTCACCACCGTTCTTGGCATCACCCCAGGTGACCACAGATCCATCACCCAGGATTGCAGCAAATCCATACTGCGAAGCTTGGATCTGCTGCACATCTTGCAGCTGATCCTGTACCTCACCGCTGTCGCCACCGCAGTCGGCATCACCCCAGGTGACCACAGATCTATCACCCAGAATTGCAGCGAATGCACTAACAGAAGCTTGGATCTGCTGCACATCGCGCAACTGATCCTGTACCCCACTGCTGTCGCCACCCTCGTCGGCATCACCCCAGGCGACCACGGATCCATCACCCAGGATTGCAGCAAAGGCACCCGCAGTAGATTGGATATGCTGCACATCTCGCAGCTGATCCTGTACGGCAGCGCTGTCACCACCGTTCTTGGCATCACCCCAGGTGACCACAGATCCATCACCTAGGATTGCAGCAAATGCGCTCTGCGAAGCTTGGATCTGCTGCACATCTCGCAGCTGATGTTGTACTGCACTGCTGTCGCCTCCACAGCGGGCATGGCCCCAGGTGACCACAGATCCGTCACCAAGGATTGCAGCAAATGCACCATCAGAAGCCTGGATCTGCTGCACATCTCGCAGCTGATCCTGCACCGCACTGCTGTCGCCACCCTCGTGGGCATCACCCCAGGTGACCACAGATCCATCACCCAGGATTGCAGCGAATGCGCCATGAGAAGCTTGGATCTGCTGCGCATCGTGCAACTGATGCTGTACCGCACGGCTGTCGCCACCAGCGCTAGGACTACCCCAGGTGACCACAGATCCATCTCCCAGGATTGCGGCAAATGCACCCCAGGAGGCTTGGATCAGCTGCACATTCCTCAGCTGCTCCTGTACAGCACTGCTGTCGCCACCATCCGCGGCGGCACCCCAGGTGACCACAGATCCATCACTCAGGAGTGCGGCGAACGCAGAGAACAAATGCCTCGTGGCTTTAAGTTGGACTTGCTTCACATGTAAGCTGAGCTTGTCTCCACTCTTCAACTTCGCTGCTTTGATAGTTTTTGCTCCGTCAAGGACCTCTCCGGAAGAGTTCAACAGCATCCCTCCACCCGTGGCGAGCGCTCTCTGTGCGCGCTGTTGCAATGACTCAACAGATGCGTCCGCCTCCACCTCCAAAGAAACACTTTTACCACTCAGCAGATGCACATCCACAGAAATTGACATGGTTGCTGCCTGTGATGCTAATCTCTTCAATCTCTAAAAGACTTTGTCTGTCCGTGTCTGTCTGTGTGTTTGTGTGTTTGTGTTTTTGTGTGTTTGTGTGTTTGTGTGTTTGTGTGTGTCTCAGCACAGACGCCACTGTTTATTGGCACTCCCCTAAACCCTAAACCCTAAACCCTAAACCCTAAACTCCTACTGCGCAGTTGGTTGCACAGTCTTTCTGTCCACCAGCCACCCGGAACAGTCGAACTGCCAACAATACCAAAGCGGTTTAGGGTTTAGGGTTTAGGGTTGCCCTAAACCTCTGCGAACCCTTGCAACACTTGCAGTCTTTAACAAAGTCTTAATTACAAATCCGCTAAGCCCTGAACCCCATAGAACCCTAAACCCTACATAAGTAACAGAGCCGCAAGGAGGCCAGGGGCAGTATTTGACTCGGGTCCTTCGAAGGGGACGGCTTCGGAAAAATCAAAAAGCATATCCCAAGGAAAAGCCCACGTGGGTTGTTGAGGCTGTGGGGTTGAAGGGTTAGGGTTTCGGTGAAAACCTGATATTTCTATGACAGAGGCCAAAGCCACTTTTGCCCCAGAGTCCCATACTTAACACCACTTAGGGCTCGGGGGTTGTGAAGTTCCTTGGACACATTAACTAACGCTTGGGGTCTAGGGTCTAATTCTTGGAGACCTGCCCATACAAAAGGCAGTTTCCATCTGGCCCCTTACGTGAGGATCCCACAAGGCTTGTGCTGGAGGGTTTAGGGTTTGGGGGTTTAGGGTTTAGGGGTTTAGGGTTTAGGTTCTTGCTGTTAAGGAAGGTGATATGGGGCCCCCATACCACACCTTCAAACCCCAACAAGCGGACGCCAAATCCTGCTGTTCCTCTATAACAAGGCTGATGGAAACCCCTGAGCGCCCTCTTGTAACCCCTTTTCAAGGAAAGGGCTCACTTAGGGAAGGGTCTAAACCCTAAACCCCAAACCCTAAAACCTAAACCTAATCTCTGAACTCCTGCCCCGAAACCCTCAACCCCCCTTAACCCCTCAGCCCTAAACCCCTAAGCCCCTAAGCCCCTAAACCCTAAACCCCTAAACTCCAAAAAAAACCTAGGACCCCAGTACCCCGAGCCCGGTGAGCCTCCACTGGGTTCACCTTCACGAGATAGCCTCAGGCTCTCAACGACTTTTCGCATTCTTGAGGGATCTATTATGGACTTATACAAGGCTTCTTGCAGGGTTCCAAAACGCATCTAACGGGGATCGCTTGGGGCTCAGGGTTTTAGGATTCAGGGCTTTGAGGTTTAGGCGTCTCGGCTGCAAGCTACAGACCCCAGCGTGGATCCCCTGTGTATCTCCCACGCGACAGTCAGGGCGCTCGATGCGCGCTGACGTTTCTGCTGGGATCTCGACTGCGGCTCTCTCGGGGTAGAGGGTCCCTGTTCGCTCAGCTGGCCTGCCTTTTGGTATGAGTTTTGGGCGGAGCATACCACCAGGGGCAATGTGGTATGCTCGCGCATGGATGCGAGGACCTCGCGCTTCCTTCATGCACCTATGGTGATGTTCTTTGTGGCCGGACGCAGTGTTGGTGGTACCGGCATGTGTCCTTGATGTGACGTCAAGGACCTACTGGAAGGACAGACAGGTGGATGACGGCATTTGGGCACACTTCCCACTGGTCCTGGTTTGGGATCCTGGTGGTGCTTTCTTTACCGGGCCGTGGCCGCTGCTGTTGGCTGCGTGTTCCTACGGTGCTTGTGTGGTGGCGTTTCATCACTGGTGCGCCGGGGCAGATTGAATTCGCCTATTTGGCCATTGCTTCAACGTGCTGCGGAGTGCCTCGTAGTGTTGCCAGTCTTTGCCTTGCGCTGTCAAGGCTGCTACTCGGCACTTCGTTTCTCACTCGGGCTGCTGCACAAGTTGATGGCTTCCGTGAGTTTCGTTAATGCCCCGCACGGTTTTGGCCGTCTTCCCCAGCTGTGCTGGGCTTCCGGTTGGTTTTGGGTTGGTTGGGTTTTCGGTTCGGGATTTCCTCGGGTTTGCTCGGGGCTCGCCGTTGTTCTCTGCTGGTTTTGCTTCGGCGCTGGGGTCTCCGTTTGGTTTTGGGTTTGGTTCTTCGCTGGTTGGTGTCGCTTCACCTTGCACGTTTCGCCGTATGAGCGTACCCTAAACCCTAAACCCTAAACCCCAAACCACTTTGGGCATGCATTCTTAGCCGCTCCGGACCTATGAGTCAGCTTCGAGGTTTAGGGTTTAGGGTTTGTTTTAAGGTTTGGCTGTTGAGTGCTTGGGTTTGGGGCTTTTTTGAGGTTTACGGTTCGAGGGTGTAGGTCTTAAAGCTTGCCTGCGGGATCAGGAGACCTAATAAGTTGGGATAGAGGTACCTTAGTAGCTACAACTCTGGCTACCTTACTTGTAACCCTTCTTACACAGTGTCCCCCGTTAACCTAAGTTTCTTAAGTTGGGGTTTGTGGTTTGTGGTGTGTTGGGTTGTGGGGGTTAAGGTTTGGGGGTTTAGGGCTTGAAGTTTCAAGGTCCAGGCTCTAGACCCAAGAGTAACCTAGTAATAAAAAGGTGCCCTATTTGGGTTAAAGGGGTTACAGGGGAACCTAAACCCTGAAAAAGGGCATAAGGGCCTACTCTGGGTCCTAGGGCTTTAATTGGGACTTAAAATAATGCGAGAGGGGGTTGGTTTAGGGTTTGGGGCCATGGATGGATGTGGAACTGTGCCACTGCTTCTTGTCTGGGTGTCTCTTCTCGGCTGGGGTCTGCCGGCACCTGGAGCTCTTCCAGTTCCACCTGGGTTTGGGGTTTAGATCTTAGAATTTTGGGTTTTATTAGGGTTTCTGGCAATTTTTCGTGCAGAACACGGGCAGCAATGACAACAAGAAGACCGCTGTAGTGACGAAAGCATCACAGCCGCAAACCCCAAACCGTAAAAAAACACGAGAGCGAAGCCCGAGATCCTCGTTTCAGGCCCTTGATCCAGACAGCCCGAAAGCCCTAAACCTGAAAGCTAGCCCCCAATTTTCGGAAACTCTAAACCCTAAACCCTTTATAGAACCCCTTATAGATCCCTTTAAGGAACCCTTAAAAGATCCCTTCAAAGAAACCAGAGCTATCTGCAGCTTCGGCGGCGGTCCAGGGCCTGGCCATCAGGTACGGGGTTCCCATACTCGTCGCGGCAGTCGACGATCCTACGACGGTTAGGTTGCTTAGGGTTTAGGGTTTAGGGGTCCCTGCGACGGCTAGGGTACTTAAGGCTTTTTGTCGGGAAGGTTTAAAGTTTTCGGGTTTGGGTGAAGTTCAAAAGTTTTGGGTTTCGGGTTTGGGGTTGAAGTTACAGAGTTTAGGGTTTTTTCAAGGTTTGGGTCTAGGGCTTTCAGGTTCAGGGCTTAAGGCTTTAAGGCTTGGGGTTTAGGGCTTTCGGGCTCAGGATGTAGGCTTTCGGAGAGAATCGGGGTTCAGGGTCTAAAGTGTTGTAAAGGTTCGGAACGGTCAGGGCACAGGGGTTAAGGCTAAGGGCTGCAAATGCAAAGGTTTCGGGTTCAGGTTCAGGTCTCTTTAGGGTTTAGGGTTGTGCGGTTGATGATATAATAAGGAATATACCATAACTCCCATAGTTTAGGGTCCTTAAGGTAATGCAGGATTTATTTCATCAACCGTAGGATCCATGAAGCGAAGGCGGTGGCTTGGGGATGCATCTTCAACTTCTTGGGGTTGCAGCTTTACGGTTCAACGCTGAGGTTTAGGGTCTTCTCAGGTCTTGGGTTTAGGGTTTAGTTTGGGGTCTTAGGCTTTCTACAGAGGGTGTGACGAGCCCTTTGCAGGGGCATGCAATTCTTGCATACACCGTTGAAGCCCACTCGGTTCTAAAAGGTCGACTCCGGGGATGTCACCCAAAACTGGCCCAAAACCGAGAGACCTAGTTAAAGCCCAACGAAGGCCCTTCCCAAGGCCTTGCACGATCAACCGAAGAACTCATCGACATGTTCAGCGCAACATTCCAAGGGTAAAAGGAGGGACCCTTAATAAGGACCCCTTGGTATATACCCTTAATTTTGCTATTATATACCCATTATATAGCCCATTATAGGGTAGGGGTCCCCATTAAGGGTCCCTCCGTTTCCCCTTTGAAACATGCCAGCGAGCCGAGGTCTCAAGGGTGCTGTATGTCCGCCAAACCCCCTACAATAAACCCCCATGAAGTATCTTAGTGTTCCTTTAAAGGGAGCCTGTAAGGGTTCCTTAAAGGGATCTATAAGGGTTCTGTAAAGGGTTTAGGGTTTAGTGTAGAGTAAACCCCATAAAGTTGGAAACCGGATTAAGGCCAAATAGTGCTGGGATTCCATATACATTACTCTTAGGGATTGAGGCTATGGGGTTTCCAACTTTTGTGCTTCTACTGTAAACTAAACATACCTGGAGCGATATTCTAAAGCCCCGAGACTTTGAGGATATCACGGATTGAGGAGCATACTTTTAGGGCAGGCGACTTGGAAAAGCCCCAACTCCGGTAGCAACCCTGGAATTTAGTGCTTTAGGATTCTACTGCCTTCGAGTTGAAGGCTTGAGTAGGGTTTAGATTCTGGAGCCAAGGTCGCTTTTACAACCTCTATCCTGGATCAACCTTGAGCTTACTGCCCCAAAGGCCAAGGAACAGAAATGGCCATATCAATTCCTTGCTCTTCTGTCCAGATGCACGGTTTCGATATGGGAGTTTCCGAAAATTAGGGGTACCTTGTTTTGGGGTCCTTATAATAAGGATCCTACTATGTAGGGTACTATATTAGGGTCCCCTATTCTCGGAAACGCCCATATAGGGCTTGCGGTTTAGGCAGAAGTTTCATCTGAAAACGCGGAGCTCAAAAACCTCTCAACCCCCAAAGCGCCGGATCCTAAGCTCAAAGGACACGTGCTGAGCCCAAACTGAAAGTGCGTAGGTTTCTATGCTCCCAGGAACAAACGAATGGAACCCGAGAAGTCAATGCTTAGGGTTTAGGGTTTAGGGTCAGTTAGGCTTTACTTTGCTGTTCTTTATGGGTTGGTTTAAAGCACGTAGGGTGTGGCACAGAAGTTTAGAGTGAACCCGTGCAAACCCTGAAAAGCCAAACCAGTGTAGGGAAAGTGCAATAGGCCCGCTGAACCTTAAACCCAAAAATGTTGCACCCTCAGCGCTGAGACCCTAACCCCCAACCCTGGTCTCAGTCCTTGCGTCGAACGGCTCGATGTTATCATCGAAGAAAACCTGGGCGCTGTCCTTGCAGGGCTCGTGCAGGCGTCTAGGCTGCATTCAGGGCGAGTTGGCGTTTATTTTGGGGGATTCCCCAAAGCCCTGAACCCAACCCCGAAGCCCGAAAGCCCGAAACATACATCCTGGATCCTCTTCCCGCTCCTCCTCCTCCTCCTCCTACTACTACCAACCACGACCAGCCCCCTCCGGGGCGTTGTGCCTCTGCAGCTGCAGCGGGTCGAGCCTGTTTCATTTGTTAAGCCGGTCACTGCAGAACTTGACATCGTCCTGGTCGTACACACGTTGGCTCCATTGTTCTTGGAATGCCTCGGGCAATCTTGGCGCGATGCTCTTCTCCTGGAACAGACGCCGCAGCATCTCTACATCGGTCGCAGCCATATCCGGCGGCATGAGCTTCACGCAGGCCGCGCGGTTGAAGGTTGCAGGATTATGTTCCAAGCATGCAGGCAGATGTTGCTTTTCGGCTTTAGGGTTTGTAGGGTTCGAGGATTTCGGGCTTAAGGAGTAGGACTTGGACTGACCATCCACTTTTCAACATCGCTTGGAAGTGTTGGCCCCGGAAGCTCCGGTTCCACTTTAAACCCTAAACCCTAACCCCTAAACCCTGCAAGCCCTAAACCCTAATCCCCAAACCCTGAACCCTAAACCCTAATCCCGAAACCCCAAACCCTAATCCCTAAACCCTGAACCGTAAACCCTCAACCCTAAACCCTAAACCCTAAATCGTCTGGCCGCGATACGCGGGCTAGGCGCCTAGGCGCATCTTGCCCCGATCGCCCCGGATCCCCAAAGCATTCACAAACCCCCAACACCCTACAGGCCTAAGCCGCTAAACCCTAAACCCTACACCCTAAAAACCCTAAACCCTAAACCCTAAAAACCCTAAACCCCCCAAACCCCCTAAACCCTAAAAACCCTAAACAACAAGACCGGAGCCCTCTAAACCCTTTCATACGGCCCCTTTAAGAATCCCACAGGAACCCTTCAGCACCCCTGCCTCCCAGAGCCAGAAGCCGGCTGGAGAGAGTTGGGAGCTCAGGCTTCGGTGTTGAGACTGCGAGGTTTAGGGGTTTAGGTTTAGGGTTTAGGGTTTAGGGTTTAGGGTTTAGGCTTAGGGTTTAGGGTTTAGGGTTTAGGGTTTAAGGTTTAGGGTTTAGGGTTTAGGTACGGCCTCCATACAGTGACAGTCTATAATAAGGCTACTACTACGGGCCTTCTATATCTATGTGATAAATACTATCCAACTCTTACTGAGTGGGGGCAGCACCCAAGGTTTAGGGGCCTTGGGGGAGCTTGTGGGTTCATGGGCTCAGAGCTACAGCCAACAGTTTTTCGGAGAATGAAGCCAACGGTTTAGGGTTTAGGGTTTAGGGCTAGCTCCCTAAACCCTGAGCCCTGAACTAAAAACCCTAAACCCTAAAACCTGCCTTCTTCTTGAGGAGGGTCATCAGCTTCCCTCCCGCTGCCTGCGTGGCCGTGGGGTTTCTGGTTTAGGTGGAGTTGACGCTTTTGGCTCAGCGCCCCAAACCCCGTGGTACCATAGATCCTGTCTCCACATCCTTGGCCTCAAGCCGAACCCTCAACCTTTTCGTGGGGGATGTGGGATTGTAAGGTTCTCGATTTTAGGATGCATAATCTCGCGGGAGTATCTGATGGCAAGGTTTACAAGCCTGGTGTTAAAGCTGTTAAAGTGGTTATGAGGGCACAAGGCTCGGGGTCGTTGGACGCGGAAACCTGGCACCCTCAGGGGCAAAATCAACAAATCAAGCACCCTCAAACCCTAAAACCCTCAAACCGCAGACCCTAAACCCTAAGCCCCTACACCCCTGAACCCCCAAACCCTAAACCCGAAGTCTTAGACCCCGAGCCCCACCACCGAGAAGCCTCAAGCCAAAGAAGCCCCCCGAGAGCCTTTTCGCTCTGAAACTGCCACCAGGCCCAATCGTCTTTGATGGCCGCGGTGGCCTTCACTTTCTCTGAAGCTATAGAGGTGGTTGTATGGTCCCTTTTTGGTGCCCTAAATATTAGGTGCCGTACTATACTAGCGACCCAATAAAGGACCATAATTTTGACAACTACCCATAGGGATCTGAATAGGGTGTCAGGTTTAGGGTTCGTGGTTCGGGGTTTAGGAGTTAGGGTTCAGGTGTGGGGAATATAGGATAGAGCCTCGACCAGAACGTAAGGTTTGGGTGAAGGATGCAGTTGTTGCACATACATGGCACGAAAACCGGTCTGCTTGAAGCTTTTGATGTGGCCCGGTGCAATCTATTTTGCATTGTGTAGCCACGCGGAGGGTAGATGAAAGATCACTCGGAAATAACCCCGCCCACACCCCAGATCCTACTTGCAGGCTCATGGGTAGCCAGAGTAAGACTTACAACCACGGCTAACTTATAGCCGCACTGCCCTAATCCTTCAAGGAACTCCTGCTTCGCCATCAAGGGGGCCTAGCCGCCAGCGTCTGCCCTAAACCTGGTAAACCCTAAACCCTAAGCCTGGTAAACCCTAAGCCCGGAGCGTGGTAAACCCTGGACCCCAAGCCTGGTAAACCCTAAACCCTTAGCCCGGTAAACCGTAAACACTGAGGCCCCAAACAGACTCGGGACCATACACGAAGGCACAGACAGTAGCACAGCCTAACTCAGGTGTACAGGGTTTAGGGTGCAGGTTCAGAGAGGGCGCCAGCGCGCGCGCCCACACACACACACGCCCGAAAACCGTAAGAAGCAGGAAGCTCTTCACCAAAATGTGGGTGGCTGTCAAAACTAGCGTCTCGTTTTGGGTCATGACTATAATACGGCACCTAATGTTTGGGGTACCCAAAAAGGGACCCTAACTTTGACGACCACCCATATGGAAAACTTGCAGACTGGTCTCGTTTAATTGATTGTCAAGTCTACTTAAAGGATCATGGGACTTAGTAACTAGGGTTCCTTTAGGGGTCCCTTTAAAGGGATCTATAGGGGTTCCTTAAAGGGATCTATGGGGTTTAGGGTTTGGGGTTTACTTAAAGGGTCATGGGACTTAGTAACTAGAGTTATAAATAGGGTAACTATACTTATAACCCCAATTAGGGTACTTATAGGTGAGAGCGCCTGGTGTGCGTCCTGTACGTCCCCTCACTTTTCTTGGGTGGGGGGGGTGTGGGGGGGGGGGGTGGGGGGGGGGCTACTTCCGGCCAGTCCCGACCCTTAACTCCCAGAACTGCGGACTTCTGTCGCAGGCAGGCCCAAGCTCTAGTTCTGATCGAAGCCATGTTTCCTTAGGGTCATATGCCGAACATACCGGTAATTACGGTGTGTTCGGCACTTGCTACAACCCACGTCGAAACCATCCATGGGTGGTCCATGTTATAGACGCAGAGCATCCATGGGTCAACCATGTTAACGTCCACTCAGACCAGATCTCATTGACGCAGAGCATCCATGCATGGGTCAACCATATTAACGTCCACTCAGACCAAGTTTGCGCAGCGCGGTGCTCGCAAAAGTGGCTTTTACTGCAGCGGCAACACCTTTTTCGCTAAAACGATCGACCTGTCACAGGGATTCTCCGCCTCTCCTAGCACAACTTTTTAGTCATAATACATGTTTTCCCTAGGTTTTAGCACATTGCCTGTTTCAGCTACGCCACAAAACGCCGGTCACGTACCAGGTGCTCTTACCTACTTATAACCTTACTTACTAAGTCCCATGATCCTCCAAGTAGGACAGCATAGTAAACTACTGTACCTTCCTCGTCTGTGTTGGAGCTTTGTCTTGTATATCCCCTGCTGTAAGCCAGACAGGTAGCTCCAAACTCCTACAATGGCCCTACAAAACATTAGCTCTGACCCCTTGCTTGCTTGAGGGTACAACCTGCACCTCTACGATGATCCTAAAATCCCCGTCAGCATGAGCCTATACAACGCAGCAATGAACCTGCCCCAAACCCTGAAGCCAAAACCGGCCAAAATTGTGGGCCATAACGCCCTTTCAGTGAAGAAAAATCCCTGAAAGCAAAAGTCAGACCCCAAGTAAAACCTTACCTCGTCCGCTGATCATGTAACCCCAAGCCAAAAACCCTAAAAATTCGAGTCCTTCAAGGGCATCGTTTAAGGCCTCTCTTTTAGAGTATCCTTTAAAATTTTCTTGTGAGGTATCCTAAAAAGCAACACTCTAATGTAGGGGCCTCTTAATGATCAGAATAGGGTTCTGTGGGGGCTCCTTACTTTAATTGTCGCATGAACATACTCCCAAACCCTTTTCTAATTACTCCGGCCCCCATATATTGCTTACGCAGCCCCCGGATTCCAGTCCCAAGACCACTTCCTCCACTCGATCCGGCCTGTTTGGCCAAGTGGTCGCTACTAAACTTCCGGAAGCCCGACATGCCTTCGACAACCTCAGGCAGGCTTCGGGCTTAGGGTTACGGGTTTAGGGTTTGTTTTGGAGTTTGGGGATTAGGGGTTTACAGGCTTCGGGCTTGGGGTTTCAGTGTTGTTACAGGCTTTACTTAGAGGTTTGGGGCATTAAGGGTTCATGATGGCTAGCTTCTCTCAAAACCCCGAGAAGACCCATCACGAACGAGGTTTATGGTATATGGGAGTTTCCGAAAATTAGGGGTACATATTTTGGTGTCCTTAGAAAAAGGATCCTACTATTTAAGGTACTACATTAGGCACCCCTATTTTCGGAAACTCTCATATGGGTTTAGGTTTTGGGTCTGGGGTTCAGAGTTAGGGCCAACAAGGGTAAAGGTCTCTTCCTCATGGAAGATGTTAAGCCTCGAAACCTAAGATCCTGAAGCCCTAACCCTCGCCCCAAACGCCAAAATGCCCAAAACCCTACAACCCAAAAATCCCTCAACCGAAAATCTCGAACTCTGTGGGCCTTAGAGCAACACTAAACCCAGATACAACCCAAAATCCCTGAACCGAAAATCTCGAACTCTATGGGCCTTAGAACAACCCTAAACCCAGAAACCCTAAACCCTAAACCCTCTTCCACCCTAAAAGCCTGCTGTTATCGGATAAAACGTATCATCACCCATATACGAACAGAAACAACAAGATACACATGATTGCTTTCTCTAAACCCTAAACACCCTAAACCTCGAAACCGTTAGAGACAGCTAGACGAACACAATCTAATGGAACCCCTTTAACGAACCCTTGGGCAAACCTTGAAAAGGAACCTATCCTAAGCATTGACTAAGGCTCATATCTGAAAACCTAAACAATCAACGTGTTTCTTGCTAAGGGGCTGAGTTTAAGTTACCAGAATACGGATCTAAAGTGGTTTCTTTGACTTACATCCCTCAACCGTTAAAGGAACACTCATAATTATAGATCCCTTACAGGAACCCTCATATATCCCAACTTATGGTAACTTCAATTCCAAAATCCTCAACAAGAATGCAGTGGAGGAGCCTTTGCCTTCAGAGCCTGCTTGGACCAGGACTTTCCTGGGCTCGTTAGGGGTTTAGGTTTCTTTTGGTTTAGGGTTTAGGGTTTGGGGGAGTTTAGGGGTTTCATTTGGTTTAGGGTTTAGGGTTTAGGGTCTAGGGTTTAGGAGTTTGGGGTTTATTTTGGTTTAGGGTTTGTTTAGGGTTTAGGGCTTCTTTTGGTTTAGGGTTTAGGGTTTCTGTTGGTTTAGGGTTTGTTTTGGCTTAGGGCTTCTTTTGGCTTTGGGTTTCTTTTGGTTTAGGGTTTGTTTTGGGGTTAGGATTCTTTTGGTTTAGGGTTTAGGGTTGAGGGTCGCTGTAAGTTCTTTTAAGCTTTAAGGGTTTAGTGTTGTTGGGACTTTATTCGGGACTTTCATAGGATGTTGATGAGAAGTGTGTAAGGAAGTTAGAAAAGCTTTGCTCACGCACTTATAGAGTTTCATCGGGAGTGAATTCGAGGTCCATTTCCATTGGGTTGTATAAATGTATAAAATCTGTCAGGAGGTTTACTTAGAGGCCCAGGGGACTTAGTAAGCAGGTTATAAGTAGAGTTATAAGTACCCCAAATGAAGTTACCACAAGTATAACCCTACTTATAAAAAAAAACTTACTAAGTCCTCTGGGCCTCTTTAAGTACTTGGGCATGGGATTCCCAGACAGATCCAGAGACATTTTTGTTGGGGGGTTTAGGGCTTTAGGATTTAGGGTTTGAGGCTTGAGGTTCAGAGCTCTTTCCTTTAAAAGTGTAGGGTGCGGAGAAAGCAGGAAGTCATGTCTGCGACAAGGAGCCAATGTTCAACCCTAAGTCCTATAAACCCTATTCAATAACATAGGGGCCTTAATACATAGAATAAGGTCTTGGGGGTTCCGTAGTACCAGTGAAGTATTCTATACCCCCAAGCCCTATTCTAAGTGTGAAGACCCCCTATATAAATTCGCAGTTCTTCCGCCTTCTACAGCGTAATCCTCCGAAACCCAAACTCAGACCCCCGGGAGGATCTAGAAAGTGGATCCCCTAATTTGGGGCCCTATACTACTCAGGGTACTTCATAAGAACCGCCATTAAGGGATCTACTTTTTGGATCCTCCCAGGGGGCTGGGAACTCACTGGACATCCCCTCGAAGAAAAATCCCCAAAAGGCGGCGTCCACAATCTCCTGATTATAACCTCGTTGCCTCATATAGGGGCCTTAATAATTAGAATAGGGTTTCGGGCTCCCTTATGGTATATTGATCATCAGGAACCTGCGCTAAGGAATACAGGTTGTTATTCTTTAGGCTTCTATATTAAACCCTTTCGAGCAAATACAGCCTACGTCCATGTCGAACCAAGAGTCACAAAACGATTTACAGATACCCAAACGACTGAAACACTAAACCCCATTGCTCTAAACCCCAGAACCGTTTGGAACCCTTGCAAAAGCCCTTTTGAGACCCGGAGAGACTTCTCTAAAGAAACCCAAAAAAATGAAATTTTAAAGCCTAAGTGAAATCACAAAAAAAAAAAGCCCCCATATAGACTTCCCTACAGAACCATTAAACTTTAAAAACCTCCTACTACTACCACCACGACCCTAAACGAGACCCCCAAAAAAAGACCTCGCGAGCCGGGCCACCGTTGCGGGAGTCGACAGTCGGCTTGGGCTTCGTGCGTGCCCACTCGTCCCAGGGGCTCTCCTAGGGTTTATAGGGTTTAGGATTCAGGGTTTAGGGTTTAGGGTTTAGGGTCTAGGGTCTAGGGTTTAGGTTTAGGGTTTTGGGCTTGGGGTTTAGGGTTTAGAGTTTGGGGTTTAGGGCTTAGGGTTTAGAGTTTAGGGTTTAAGGTTTAGGGTTTCTTCGCGTTTAAGCCATTTGGGTAGTTGTCAAAATTAGGATCCCTTTTTGGGGTACCTTAAATATTAGGTGCCGGATTATAATAGGGACCCAAATTTTTACAACCACCCATTTAGGTCTTGTGGTTCAGGAGTTTAAGGCCTTAGGGTGTTTTTTTCCCTGAACCCTTGGGTTTTGGGGTTTATAGCGTCTCGGAGCTTAGGGTTCTATTGTCATAGGGCTAAGGGTTTAGGTTGTTGGGGAGGAGTGTAGAGGTCTCGGGTGTCGACTGTTTTAGGGTGTTGGGCTCGGGGAGGTTTAGGGATTTGGGGCTTTGGGGTTCACGGGCTCCTCAGTATTCCTTGCAGAGTCTCTGTCCTGAAGAACTTGTGGATTCAGGGCTTTTTGGGCTCTTGGGGTGCAGGGTACGGTGTTGATGGAGGTTGCAAAGCTTCAGGAATTTAGGGCTTGGGACATGAGGTTGAAAGTTGTACCGGTTCAAGGATGCTGGGTGTATTTAGAGATTGGGCCTCTGAAGCTCTAAACCTCTACAGGGTCTATATAGCTTACCGGCATCCACGCCGGACACCTTCAAAGCTTCCTCGGATGCCGCTGTCATCTGAGCCACTTTCTCTTAGCATCTGCAGGAGCAAGATCCCATCACCTCGACCAGCGCCTTTTCTGTTGGTTTAGGGTTCGGGGTTTAGGGATCAGGGTTTGGGGTTTAGGGGCGATCTGCTTGCCGCTGTCAGCGACAGCGACGGCCAGTGACGGAGCACACAGAGGCTCCTTCTGGGACCCGTGGTGTCGGTTCTTGATTCAAGCTTCTCGACCCCACTTAAGAACCTGGTTTAAGAATGAGGAAGCCTTACCTGTCCCGCTGTCTCTGCTTCTGTGGGTCACACAGCATTGGCGCTTGCTGCCAAGATCGCCCACAAAGTTGCGCAGATGCCAGGTTGTGGATCTTCTGGGTTGGCCTTCTAAAACCTCTCAAAAATGCTCTCGAAAATTGTTCGTACATCACGTTAACTCAAGCCCAACAAGGGAAAATATGGAGAATATCCCAAAGACCTATCTACGGCTGATGATATAAATCCTGCATTACCTTAACGACCATAAACTATGGGAACTAGGGTATGTTCCTTCTTATGGGTCATGCAGGATTGATATCCCTAAACCCTAACCCCAAAATCCGATAGATCCCTTAAAGGAATCCTTAAAGGTACCCTTATAGATCCCTTCCAAGGAACCCCCCAGGATTTATATCATCCACCCTGGCACTAAGCTTAATGCTTAGGGGTTCAAGCATCGGGGCTGAGGACCTTAGGGCTCCATTTGCTTAAGAACCCCCCAAAAAAATGAAAAATAGATTCCTTATGGGGGTACTATAGGTATTATTATTTTTTGATTTTTTGGGGGGTTCTTAAGCAAATAGTCGTGAATTTGGGTAGTATTATTAGGGGGACCCCTTTTTAGGGGTACCCCTTCTGAACCCTACTTCTGGCTCTCTTGAAAGGGGCCTTATCGAGAGGGTCTATATCCCCAAAGGGTCCCCCTAATCCTAACTCCCATGAATATTTGGGTAGTTGTCAAAATTGGGATCCCTTTTTGGGTACCTTAAATATTAGGTGCCGTATTAGAATAGGGGCCCGATTAGGGACCATAACTTTGACAACCACCCATGTAGGGATTAGGCATTTGTGGGTTCAGGGTTTAGGGTTTTAGGTGCATGGGTTTAGGGTTTAGGGTTTAGGGTTTTAGGGGCATGGGTTTAGGGTTTAGGGTTTCATTGTCGACGGTTTTGTGGTTTCAGGGTGCCCGAGACCCCCCTTTACTGCAACTCTACTTCAACTTAAACCCTGCGGCCTGAAGACTTCATGGGTAAAGCATGCATACAGAAACAGAGACATGACGTATGGTCAGAAGATTGTTGGAGAAGCATGCTACAGGACTTGTGGAATTCATGGATAGGTGTCGGGTTGAGGAGCTCTTACCCTCCCAGTGCCACGAACCCAGGGCGAGCGGCATCTGGCCCGTTGGTGAAGGTATCTAAGAGCAACAAGGGCCCGTGGGCGTCACCTCGAAGCTTCAGACTTGGGGGTCTGACGATGTTTCAGCTTTCGGGTTTAGAGGTTTAGGGTTTTAGGATCTTAGGGTTTAGGGTTTAGGGAAAGTTTAGGGGTTCAGAGTTTTAGGATCTTAGGGTGTAGGCGTTTAGGATTTAGGGTTTTAGGATCCTGAGGTTTAGGGCTTAGGGGTTTCGGATCTAGGGCTTCGGGTCAAGAGCTTGATTCTCTACAGTTTGGGGTCTACCGCGGTCTTTTGGGAATTTGGGGATAGGGTTGTCTACGCAGAGGTTTGGGCTGGAAGGATTGGGCTCTTTCTGTCTCAGGATTTAGGGTGCAGGGCTTCGGCTTTCTCGAAAAAAGGCCCTGGATCTAAGGCTAAAGCCTAAAGCCCTAAACCGTAAACCTCACCCCCAAAACTCATTGAGGGTCCTATATATTTCGGATCCTACATGATGGCAGAATCCCCGAAGAGTTCTTGAGAGCTTCGAGATGTATTTTCTTGTGCTGAAAGGCTGAAGATTGACGCTTAGATGTTGTTTGTTTAGGCTGTTGGGTTTACGGGCTGAGAGCTTAGATGTTTCGAGCTCGGGGTGAGAGCTTCGGGCATCTAGCCTAGACACCACAAGCCAGTTTTTAAAAAAAACGCGCCACCGTTTGCGGCCCCGAACCACCAATTCGATGAAGCCCAAACCTTGCAGCGTGAACACCCTAGCCCGAATCTCAGCTATACACCCTGAACCCGAAACCCTACACCCAAACCCTAAACTGCCCGAAACCCCAACCCCAGCTCCTACTCCAAACCGCCCTCAATGCCACCGAAGCAAGGTGGCGGTGGTTTGGGGTTTAGGGTTTTAGGCCTTACGGCTTTGTGGTCTACAAACCGATCAACCCGCAACAGAACTCTGCATACCCTAGGCCTAAGCGAAACCCAAAAGCCCAAGCCAAAGCACAACCTTACGATCACGAATTGAAACCCGATAAACTAGCCGAAGCGGTCAGAGGTTCCTATTCGCCCCCCCACCCCCCTAAAAAATGGAAACGTGTCGATGAGTCTCAAGGTCCGGCGGATTTTGGCCCCCCCCTCCGCGCAGCGGGTCGTTCCCGCACTGCCACGGTACAGGGTTCAGAAACTGAAACTTGCCACAAAACTTACAGGTTCGGACATTTGGCATTGAAGGCTTTAAGCAGTACGGTGCAGGGCTCCACGAGTTAACTCTTTGGCGGATTGAGGGCATCGGAGATTCAAGCATCCCTATTGCCCAGCTAGGGGGTGTGTCGAATATCAGGCACAGGATTCGGAGATGCAACAAGTTCTCTAAATCAGGCTCCTGTACGCAGACCACAGGATGATAATTATTTGGCACATGCGTGTGCAGCCGGGCCGAGGCGGGCGACGCGAAGCGTTTCAAATTAAACCCTGAACCAAACCCCTAAAATCCAAACCCTGAAACCACTCACCTTGAACCAAAAAGCACGGTAGAAGACTGTCAACACCGCTCGAAAATCCACCAAAACAGCAACCCGAACAAGCCTAAACCAAGCCCGAAACAGCCTGCAATTGCTCTCTTCACGGTTTCTTACAACTAAATCTTAATGGTAAGACTCATCAACCAGAAGCGGTAATGTTCTCGATGGTTGGTGTAATCGTTTAATCTAAATTTTAAACACGCATTCAGCCAAAACACGATAGAGAGTGTGGATCGAGTGGATCCGTCGATCCGGCACCCCCGGCACGCTGCCGTCCATGGGACCGATATCTTCGATCAAGGGGGAGAAGATCGGGTGCCGCAGCTCGCAAAAGGCGTTCCTTAGCACACGCGGTGGCTTGGGGGTTTAGGGCTGGGCTTTGAATCTGCGATGCCTTAGTAGGTTGGGCTTCCAGCTTCGTCTAAAAGCCTTAAACCTTAAAGTCCGGTTGGGTGCCCAAGGCCCCATATAACGCATGGATAGACTTGGGTTTTGCGATGTATTACAGTGCAGTGGCATACATAAAGACTTCAAGGGGATATGCTTATAGATTATCCAACTCAACAAAAACGCCCCGGAGTAAAAAGGCCTCAAGCCAACCGTCGAAACAGTCACCCGAGAAGACACGTCCGGCGCCCGCCGCGCTTTCGGGTTTACGGGGTTGGTTGTTGGGGGTTCGATGTTTAAGCACTTCAAGCGTTAGGGCTTTGAGTTTCGAGGGTCTAACATTGACGGCTCGAGCACTGAGTTCAAGGAATACGTTCTCAGTGTGTCGGGTATCTGCTGATGTAAGCCCACCTCCTGTAGCAAGAGTTCAACAGTTGGGGCAGATAAAGAAAAAGCGTGTTGCTAACCGGGGATCTACAGTAAACCCAAAATGCTAATCCCCAAACCTCCGATCATGCCAAGTCTCCACTCCTGCTGGATCTTCTCGTGGTCGGCCCCGAACGACCGGAAAAGAATTGCGAAAGGCCTCACATGATGTTCAGCCTAAGGTCTGGGCCTTTGGTGCGCGGGGTGTAGAGTTTGAGGTTAGGGTTTGGGGTTCAGGGTTTGGGATTGAGGGATTAGGGTTTAGGGTAGAGTCCGGTCCAGGGTGTGAAGTTCCGAGCTTCTTGGGGATTAGGACTTAGATTAACTTAGGCTAGTTGAGTGTAGGGTCTCCGCCGGGTTTAGAAGTTCAGGGTGCGCAGCAGCTGAGAAGTCAGAAATCCGGAACGGAACTCTCAACCCCAGGCCGCAGAAACGAAGCTTTCCCACGGTTCAAGGTACCCTGAGCCCTAAACCCTAAACCCTAAAACCCTAAACCCTAAAACCTAAAACCTAAACCCCTAAACTTTAAGGTTTGGGCTTTAGGCTCAAAGGTTCAGAGCTTGGCCCAGGTTTGAAAGCTCAGGGCCCTAAGCTCAGCGAGAAGAAGTGTGTTCTGTGTCCGGCTTGTCGTTCTGCTTCAATGAACCCGAGATCCCTAACGGTAGAACCCCTGAACCCCAAAAAACCCAAACAGCCCGGACTTTTCACCCACTAGCCGCAAGCCCTCAACACCTAAACGCCCAAACCCCACATTGCTGATCCCCAAAATAGCATTGAAACCAAAAGCAAACAAGCACCAGCACTTATCCTCCTCTGTAGCCACTGCAGGGAAGACGATTGAACGGTTTTGATACAGGAGTTTGTGAGCCTTCTTGGCTTTGGCTTAGAAGGGGCCCCCACCCTGTAATAATGGTATAATAGGAATATAATAGGGCCCTAATATAATCCTTACAGTCACTTTTACAGGGTGGGGGCAGCTTCTAAGGTTTAGCACAGCACTTTCGGGCTTTCGAGCTTTGGGACTTCACGCTTTAGGGCTTGAGGGTTAAGTGCGTTAGGATTTTGGGACCGGGCCTACATCCTGAAAAGCCACAACAAAAACTTCAGCGTGTGTAAAAAAAGGGGCCTCAAAAATTAGAATATGGTTTTGGGGCCCATTATTCTATCATTATAATAAGGAACCCCCAAAATAGTAATTGGTTTTTTTCTTTTGCCTCTATAGTAGGGATTTGGTTCCATTGACGAAGCCGGCCTCCTCTCCTTTTGCAGCTTCACAACCTGGGCGAAGACAGATGATGGGCGTTTAGGGCTTGCGGCCTTTTGGGGGTTTCGGGTCTTGACGGTTTCGGGCTCAATGCGTTTAGGGTCTTCGGGTTAGGGCGTGTGGCCCTTTGTGGGGGTGTCGAATTTGCGACTTCTGGCGCGCTGGGTTGAGGGTTTGCGCCGACAGGGTTTTGCACTCGGGGCTTGCAGGGCATGAGGGCGATAGCTTAAAACTTAGTGCGGAGGCTGGTGTCTTGAGCACGGCTCGACTCTATAGTGATGATCGTCGTAGTGCTATTTAGGTTCAGAGTTTAGGAGTTTAGGCTTTAGGCTGTAGGGTTTAGCGTTCACGGTTGAGGGTTCAGAGTTTAGGGATCAGGGTTTGTATGAGAAGCTTCTTGGGCCAGCCTTTGTGGGGAAACCCTTGGTGAGCTATTCTTACCCTGACTGCTTTCGGCTGATAGACCCTGGGATCCTCCTCTGCAAGGATCCCGGTGGCTTCGCGTCCTTACAGCCAGAGACTCCAAAACCCCTTAATTAAGGAATATACCTTAAACCATATTAGGATCCCTACTATAATTTAAGGTATATTCCTTAATTAAGGGGTTTTGGAGTCTTTGGGCATGTCGAAGCCTGTTATCGAAATTTTGAAGCTTTCCGGCGTTTCAAAGAGGAGCCTTACCCACTCCTTCCCTTGAAACAACAAGCCTGGCAGCCTACTGAAAGGATCATGGGACTTAGTAACTAGAGTTATAATTAGGGTAACTATACTTATAACCCCAATTAGGGTACTTATAACCTTACTTACTAAGTCCCATGATCCTCCAAGTACCAGAAGTCTGTGAAACAAAGACTTAGTGCCTGGCCTAGTGGGTGAGGGCTCTTGGATGAGTTAAGGCTTGGGGCTGTAACCTCAAAACCTTGAAGAGCCTAGGGCTTGGAATCCAGATTTCGATTTTAACTTGAAGATTGACGGCTTTGGTCTTGAACGACGTAAATCCATGTAAAAGATAAGCAAGCTTAGAAAACTGAACATACCTTGTGAAATCCTTACATTGCAGAACTCCAGAAAGCCCTAAACGCTGCTCCTGCAGAGTCTCTTCTACGGGGCGCCCTCGTTAACAGACCCTCCTGGGCTTGCGGCTTCAGTGCCCCGCTTTATACCAAACGCCCTGAATCCAAAAAAAAACACATCCCTAAATGCCGAGGTCCAATCGCGACCAGTGGGACTCTAAGCAAGGCAACTATCAGTAGTACTACTCAGAGCCCACGTCCAGGCACTTGCATCCTTATCTTAAGCTTTAGCCCCTGAGCCCTGAGCCCCAAACCCGAAAATCCTAAACCCAAAACCCTTAAATCCTAAACCCTAAACCCTAAACGCTTCAGCCTAAACCGGTGCCCAAAACCCTCCAAGTCAACTCACAATCCGAACCACACGAAACCCGGACCTGGAAAGTCACCTGAACCACCCGAAGCTCCAGATAGGGGTTACCTTAAGCTGGAATTATCTACCTCTTTAAGGACTTTTATAAGGAAATCATGATAAGGAACCCTAAAAAAGTAGGTGATTCAGGGTTTAGGTAGGGTCTAGGGGCCTTCTGATAAGGGCTGTGAAAATCCTTTAAAAGGCTCCGGTACCTCTTACCTACACCCTTCTAAACCCCCAAACCCTAAACCCTCAACCCTACACCCTAAACTCCTATAAACCTACGCCCCCAAGCCTTTTAACCCCAAACCCTAAACCCTGTAAGGGCTCCTATCGAAGTCTTACGGATGGTGGTGTCGGGCCGGGCGGGTCGTGGTTGAAGTTTTCAGGCCTTGGATTTTAAGGATTCAGAGTTTAAGGTTTAGGAAAGTTTAGGGTTTGGGTTTAGGGTTTAAGAAGTTTAGGGTTTGGGGTGTAGGCTTTAGGGGTTAGGTGTCAGGGTTTAGACTTTAGGGCTTTAGGGCTTAGGGTCTAGATTCAGAGTTCAGGTATCCTTTACAGGGCCGTTTCGAGGGTTCAGGCTTCAGGGTCCAGGAGTTAAGGCTTAAGGCTCGGAGTTTCAGGGTTTAGGGTTTAGGGTTTAGGCCCTAAACCGTAAGCCCTACACCCTAAACCCTAAACCAGGGCTCATAGACCCATGAGGTTCAACCCCCAGGGCCCGCCCAATGCATCGCCAAGCGGCCATGTGAAACAACGCGGGGAACCTTCGGCTGTCACAGGGTCCAGGGTTTGGGCTTTGGGTTTGTGGTTGGGTTTTTTGTTGTTTTTCGAGCCCCCTTTTCACCCAGCAATTACTGTTGAGGGTTAGGGTTAGGTTAAGGTTTAGGGTTCTGGGTTTTGTTTAGGCGCAAGCACCCGAGGGAGCATTCGCAGGGGTGCATGGCTTGGAGTTCATGGCGCACAGTGTCAAGGGCCTGCAGGCGCAATGTTCATCATTTAGGGGCGCAGACTGAAGTTTGGGGCCTAATGACCGGGGTGTCCAAGCGGTTCTTGTCATCGTGATGAGACGTTTAAGCCCAAAACCTGCAAGAACCCCAATGAGACCCAAACCTGGAAGAGAAGCAAACATTGCATACCGCAAGTGCGCATAAACGCGAATTAAGAGTAACTGGAAACCTAAAGCGCCCCATGAAAGCCAGGGGGTCACAAGCTGCTTCTCACTTTTCCTACGAACCGTCTGCCACACGTCTCACAGCTGATCCGCTACTGCACTGCTGTCGCCACCACAGTCGGCATCACCCCAGGTGACCACAGATCCATCACCCAGAATGGCAGCAAATGCGCCAGTATCAGTGGCAGCTTGGATCTGCTGCACAGCTGATCCGCTACCGTGCTGCTGTCGCCACCATAGTCGGCATCGCCCCAGGTGACCAAAGACTAGTAGCTTGGATCTGCTGCACATCTCGCAACTGATCCCGTCCCACATTGCTGTCGCCACCAGCACCAGGACGGTCGAAAGGAGTACCCCAGGTGACCACAGATCCATCACGCAGGATTGCAGCAAACGCAGCACAAGAAGCTTCGATGTGCTGCACATCTCGCAGCTGATCCTCTACCACATCGCTGTCGCCACCCCACAAATCATGGCCCCAAGTCACCACAGATCCGTCACCCAGGACTGCAGCAAATACGTGATTCGATGCTTGGATCTGCTGCACATCTCGCAACTGATCCCGCACCGCACTGCTGTCGCCACTATGGACGGCGTCACCCCAAGTGACCAGAGATCCATCACCCAGAATTGCAGCCAACGCACCAGTAGAAGTGCAGTAGCAGCTTGGATCTGCTGCACATCTCGCAGCTGATGCTGTACCACACTGCAGTCGCCACCACAGTCGACATGACCCCAGGTGACCACAGATCCATCTCCCAGGATTGCGGCAAAAGCAGCCTCAGAAGCTTGGGGATCTGCTGAACATCTCGCAGCTGATCCTCTACCATACTGGTGTCGCTACCACGGTCGGCATTGCCCCAGGTGACCACAGATCCATCACCCAGGATTGCAGCAAATGCTTCTTGTGAAACTTGGATCTGCTGCACATCTTGCAACTGATCCTGTACTGCACTACCACAGGAAGCACTGCCCCAGGTGACTACAGATCCCCCAGGAGCGAGACGAACGCAGAGAATCTTTCACCTAGCCTGGTGGCTTTAAGCTGGACTTGGTTCACATGCCACGGTTAAGGGTTTAGGGTTTAGGGTTTAGGGGGTGAGCACGTCCCCACTTCTCCAACTTCGCTTCTGTGACAGTTTGTGCTCTGTCAAGCACCTCCGCAGAAGAATTCAGCAGCCTGCCTCTACCCCTCACCAGGGCACTCTGTGCACCTTGCTTCAATGACTCAAGGGATGCATCCGCCTCCACTTGCATAGAGGCACGCTTGCCACTCAGCAGATGCACATGTACAGGAAACCACATGAGGCTTCGTCGTAGGGTGGCTGCTTGACACCAGTTCGAGGACCCTTCATCGAACCTTTGTAGAAGCCTGACAACGGTACAAAGCCTGTTTGAGCCCCAGGAGACACAAGCTTTCCCACATCTGCTAAGTATGCTGAGTCAGGAGAACTCCCTCCAGCAGATTCGCAAGACCAGCAACCCAGTGGCCCAAATACAAAGCTAGGTTGGCCCCTTAAAGCCTCTGAAAAATATTCGTAAATAGGGTCCTACTAAGCCCAATAAGGGAAAATATAAAATGTCCCAAAGGCCTACCTAGAAAGGTAACCTCAAGGCCCAATTTGTGTAGCTAAGAAGGCGGCTTTGGGGGAGCAGCTAGAACCCTGGTGCCCTGACCAAACATAAGGGCCTGAGCCTAAAAACGGATTACACAAATCGAAAGACTCCACACCCCCAACCCGAAATAAAAGAATAACACTCCCTAAGGAAAAGAACTACCAAGCTCTCCACCCAGAATCCCACACCCTTAAACCCTGAGGCGTCGTAACCCTTCCAAACCCATCTCCTTGTACGAGAAAGAACTTGCTGTGTTTCTGAAGGCCTCTACAAAGACGTTTCAAGCAACATTCTTCAAAACAATAAACAAGCCCAAACCCCTAACCCCTGGACGCTAAACCCTAAACTCTTATGTAAAGGAGCCCTTGAAGAGAAACCCTTAAACGAGCCCTGAAAGGAACCCTTACACGCAGCGAAGGGGCATAGACCCTAAACCCTAAACCCCCAAACCCCTAAACCCCTAAACCCCTAAACCCCTAAACCCCAAACCCCCAAACCCCTAAACCCTTAAACCCCCAAACCCCTAAACCCCTAAACCCTAAACCCCTAAACCCCAAACCCCCAAACCCCTAAACCCTTAAACCCCCAAACCCCTAAACCCTAAACCCCTAAACCCCAATCCCCCAACCCTAAACCCCTAAAACCCACAGGCCGCCAAGGAGCCTTAACCCTACCTTAACCTACCAAAACCTACTTTTTTGTGGGGTCCCTATAAACTTCATATTAGGGTTTATATTAAGAACCTACAAAAAAGTAGGGTTTGGTAGGTTAAAGTAAACTGTAAACCCTAAACCCGAGAAGACCCTTAAAGGAGCACTTCAAGGAGACCCGCAACCCTAAAACCCTAAACCCTACCTTAAACTACCAAACCCCGACTTTTTTGTAGGTTCTTATGACAAACCCCAATATGGAATTTATGGGGACCCTACAAAAAAAGGTAGGCTTTGGTAGGTTACGGTAAACCCGTAAGGGCAGCCAAGGAGCATAACCCTAAACTGCACCCTAAACCGCTAAACGCTAAACCCTAAACCCTTAAACCCTTAAACCCTAAACCCTTAAACCCCTAAACCCTGAACCCTAAACCCTTAAACCCTGAACTCTAAACCCTTAAACCCCTGAACCCTGAACCCTTAAACCCTGAACCCTTAAACCCTTAAACCCTAAACCCTACACCCTTAAGGGCGGCCAAGGAGCATGTTGAAAGTCGGGCCAAGCAGCCCGGCTCCTTCGGCCTCTTTGGACTTTCGGACCTCACCGCGGCGCTTCGGGAGAGGCTGGGGGTGTCTTTGGGAATCCAGGGTTTGGGGTTTCGGAATTTAGGGTTTAGGGTTTCGGAATTTGGGGTTTAGGGCCTTTGGGATAATCAGAATGTCGGAGGGCGTCGCGTTTAGAGAAAAGGGTTCAGCGATGGTTTAGGGTTTCGGGTTTAGAGTTTTAAGGTTTTAGGGTTTAGGGTTCAGGGTTTAGGGTTTAGGGTTCAGCGTTTAGGGATTAGGTTTTAGGGCTCAGGGTTTAGGGTTTAGTGTCGGAGGCTTGAAGCAGGTACAGTGGGAGTTCCAAACTGCCCGTAACAAGGGCTCAGCTTTGGGTTCAGGGTCTGTAACAAGGGCTTAGCTTAAGAGGCTTGGGGTTCAGGGTTTAGGGGTGTAGAGGTTTCAAGAGGGTTTGAGTAGGTGCCCGAGTTGCCGGTGTAGGGCCTACCCTAAACCCTAAACCCTACGGTAAACCTTAAGACGCTGTCGGGGTTCCACTGGAGCGCTCTCTAGCGCCTTGAGGGTTCGGGGTTCAGGATGCAGGGCGCGTGTGGTGCAGACTGGAAGGGATAAGAACACAAGAGTTCTGGGTTGTGAGGCTTTGGGGTCCAGGATATAGAGGTGAGCAGATAGAAGGGCTTATTGGGGTTGAGGACGGGATGCTCAGCTCCCTGATGCCAGGGCGATTGCCGCTTTACAATCCGAGAAAATCGTGGCCTTATACCCTGACAAAAGCAGACAAAGGTGTGTGGGCCAGGGCCCAGGTGGGCACCTTCCCGGAGAGGATGCTCACTTCGCGGCGCCCAGGGTGGAGGAAGATGCACGACCACCCGCTTCGGTCTCTCAAGCAGTCGTCAGCAGGGGTAAAAGACCCGTCGGTATAGCACAAGAGCCTGTCCGGGTCTCCACTGACCCGTTGTTGAACCCATCTAGAATCTGCTTAAAGATCTTACTGCATCTACAGTGCAGACGGGCTAGGGGCTTTGGGGTAAGGGTTCTGGTACGACTTCAACTACATCCTTCTCATCCCTCAAACAGGTTCCTCTGGCCCTTGTGGGGGTCCTCAGAAACTGAAGGTTTTGTAGAACCCCAAATACCAGGATCCCTATAGTAGAAGCCAGAACCTTGGAACATCATTACCCGCACGCTCTTAACGTAAAGTAGAAGGATCCTAGCACGGATCCTCCTAAAGCCATTGCGCAAACCCTACACCCTAAACCTTAAACCCGCCAGAACCCTCTAGAACCGTTAGAAAACCCCATGCTCCAAAGCAGATTATCGACCAAAACAACCTACCCAATGGCGGCCGCGAGCGCCAAAAACCCTGAAGCTTAAACCCTGGACCCTAAACCCCAAAACCCTTGGGAACCCTAAACCCTCAAACAATCATGGGAAACAAATCAAAAGCATTGAAACCCTGTCAAGAACCTCTAAAAAAGCCTGCGGCATTTGCAAAAAGCTCGGAGCAACTTTGGAAAAACACCCTTGAAACCTCAGAGCCCCACCTTGAGCCATGAACTAAACCCTAAACCCTAAACGGTTTAGGGTTTAGGGTTTAGGGTTTAGGGTTTAGGGTTTAGGGTTTAGGGTTTAGGGTAAACCCCAACCAAAAGTCTAAAAACCAGGCCTCTGGTCGCAGCTGCATCTTCTTAATCGTGACTTGCAGGAGCTTCTGCATCTCCTTCAAGGCACAAACTACCTTAACCTACCAAAACCTACTTTTTTGTAGGGTCCCTAGAAATTTCATATTAGGGTTTATATTAAGAACCTACAAAAAAAGTAGGGTTTCGTAGGTTAAGGTAGTTCATGGTTGGGATAGGGTTAAAAACTTCGATTTCCATTGCTTACTGGGTTTAAGTACCCATAAAAATGTAAAATGCTACCAACTATGACAAAGATTCAAGGCACCAGAGGCATCATTTATGGGTGGTTGTCAAAATTATGCTCCCCGTTTTGGGGGTCCTTAATATAATACGGCACCGAATGTTTTAGGTACCCAGAATTGGACCCTGATTTTGACAACTACCCATTTAGGGTTTAGTCGGGTTCAGGGCTTGGGGATCGGAGTTAGGGTTCAGGGCTTGAAGTCCAGCGTGTGAGGA
Source organism: Symbiodinium sp. CCMP2592 (assembly GCA_905221615.1). NCBI lineage: Eukaryota > Dinophyceae > Suessiales > Symbiodiniaceae > Symbiodinium > Symbiodinium sp. CCMP2592. The sequence goes on along the minus strand of CAJNDT010001225.1, from coordinate 869,507 downwards.
GACAGTCGAGGTTCTCCAGAAGCAGCCTCAACATGTATCGAGCGTGAGGTTCTATAAGCTTCTTGAAGGGGCATGAGTAACTGAGCCCCAAACCTGTTCGAAACCCTCAATGAACCCTCGTCAGCCGGTTTTTCACTTATGCACCCCTCAAGCCTTTAGTTCAGAGCTGAGCCTTAGAGGTATGGCATGCCAGGTCGAACCTTCCCAACCCAAACCCTAAAGTCAAATTTGGAACCACTCCAAAAAACGGGAAGCGGATAGTAGGGCTTTGTGCCGCTCTAGCAGACAGGCTTAAACCAGAAGCCCCAAACCCTGAACCCGAACAGCCCTAAATCCTGAAACCCCAAACCCGAAACCCCCAATTCTCCTGAACCCCCACAGCTCAAAACCCCAAACCCCTAAACCCGAAACCTCGAAACCCCTAACCCCCAAACCCCCAAAACAACACCAAAGTGTCCTGAACCCCAACAGCTCAAAACCCTAAACCCCTAAACCCCCAAACCCCCAAAAAAAACCCAAATTGTCCTGAACCCCAACAGCCCAAGAACCCCAGGCCTTCTCGACGGGCTGCCCGGCCACAAGGGAAAAGGAACGAACCTGGCATCGACCATGCCCCGCAAAGATGCAGAGGGTTTAGGGTTTGGGGTTTATAGGGCTTAGAGACTACGGTTAGGGTTTAAGGTTTGGGGTTTATAGGGCTTGGGGATTACGGTTAGGGTTTAGGGCTTTGTGCGTAGCGTTTAGGCTAATAGGGCTTAAGAGTTTACTTCAAGGATCATGGGGCTCAGGCACAAACGAACTATACTTACAACTACCCATGCATCCACATAGGGTCAATGGCATTTACGGTTTAAGGCTTCGGGTTTAGCATTTAGGGTTTGCTTGGGGTTTACAGGGGCCTTCAAAAGCTTTGATACTTGAAGGATCAGGGGACTTAGTAAGTTGGCTCAATGGAGGGTATACGTACCCTAATTGGGATTATACAACTTCTGGCCTTACATATAGGCCACTTATTAAGTCCCCTTGGCCTCTAAGTTGGGATTTATCAGGATGCGTAGGACCTTATGGTGCCTTTCGGGTCATGGAGCACTTTTAGGGCTTTGGGTTGAGGGGGTTCGGCTCTGGAGACTTAGAGCTCAGAGTCCAGGGCTCTGAGCCCAAGCTCCGTCTTTTCGAAGAACTGTATTGAGACAGCACGAGGAACTTTGACATTGAACCTTAAACCCTAAACCTCAAACAAGGTAGGTTTCGAAGTCCTCAGGGCCCCAAGTGTGCAGGAATTACAAGCTACAGGCGTTGGTTTCCGGCTTTCTGGTGTTTTCACTGCTTAGGGTCGCGTTGAGGGTCCAGGATTGCTTAAGACACAGAAATAAGCCAACCTCAAAATCCCAAACCCCAGGTCCTACTGAAGCCAGGAGCCCATCTTAAAGGACACAGTAGCACCGGAAGTCATTGAGATTATAGGTGCTCCGACGGGGTTTATCCCATCGAAACCACACTCGTGACATGCTTACAAAGTCCTCTGACACTCTCAGCAACAGCTGGACAAGGTCAATCTAAACCATTCGCTGTTCGAGCTGGGAGATCTACACTTACTTCTTGAGCTGGCTGGCTACCTGGTGAACCTGAACCCCCAAACCCCAAATTCTCGACCTGCATCCTCAAAGCCCTCAACCCTTAAACCAACTCGTAACCCTGAATCCTAAACCCTCAACCCTGAAAAACCTCAGTTCTAAATCCTGACTCCTCCGCCCCAGACCCTGAAACTCAGAACCATCGACCCTGAAGCCCGACACCATCGACCCTAAACTGGGTTCTTGTTAAGGAAATTAACTCAAGTTTCCAAAACAGGAGTTTATGGTGCAAATAAGATGGTTTCTTGCTATGGTAACTTACGAGTTAGGTTCCTTAACAAGAACCTAGTAAACTCTTGAACCTGGCTTTCGTGCGGGCGTCCAAATCTTCAAAACGGTTTGGGTGAGGGTTCTGTCTGGGGTTTAGGGTGTTAGGGTGTGCCTGAGGAGTTGGGGGTTTACGATTGCGGGTCAAAGGGTTGGGGTCCTGGGCAGAGGAGTGTCATCACTCTTTGAAGGAGTTTCTAGGGTTACGTTTTTACAGCGCTTTGGGACTTACCTTTGGTTAGTAGGGAATGGAGGAATGGTGGTAATAGCAGTTATAATTGTACCCCATTCCTCCATTCCCTACTAACCAAAAGTAAGCATAGATCCTTTATAGTCACCCTTATAGACCCCCTTAAAGGGAACCCTACCATTCCCCACTAACCAAAGGAAAGCAAACCCTAGGCCCTAAACCCTAGGCCCCTTTCAATCCCTATACCCTAAACCCTAAACCCTGAACCTAAACCCTAAACCCTGAACCCTAAACCCTGAACCTAAACCCTAAACCCTGAACCCTAAACCCTGAACCCTAAACCCTAAACCCCTTTTGGGGAAGGAAGTTAAGGATTCGGAATGTAATGCGGTCGGGCCAAAGGATTTAAACGCTGAGGTCAAGACTTCGGGTTTGAGGGCCGAAGCCTCGGAGATCAAATGATTATGATACAGGGCTTTGAGTTTAGGGATTAGGGTTTAGGGTTTAGCGTTTTGGGGTTTAGGGTTTAGGGTTTAAGGGTGTAGGGTTTAGGGTTCAGGGTTTTAGGTGGTTTCACGATTTGGCACTAAAGGTGCTCCAACTGCTCTCAGCTGAGCCGCTGCTGCTTTCATCTCCTTCTTGTCCTGCAGAAGGCTGAAGCTTTAGGGCTTCAGATCCAGGCTGGGGGGAATCAGGGCTCTCATGGTTCTTTTAGGGTTTATAGGCTGAGGGGTTTCAGATATCGTGCTCTCAGGGTTCTTTTAGGGTAAAGGGCTTTAAGGTTTAGGGTTTAGGGTTTGGGTCTTGGCAGCTTGTAGGATATATCCAAGCCAAATGAACCCAAAACGCCTGGGGGCCGAGAAAACATGCTGGACGCCACACGACAACCCCACCCCGACCCCGAAGGACCGAATATGAACTCACGTCCGATGGACAGTGATTGTCATATTATGTCGTTGAGGGTCTAGGGCTTAAGGTTTAGAGCTTAGGGTGCTTCTCAACATGCACGATGGCTTCCAGCAAGTCATCAATGCAAGATGGCCTCTTTGCACATGTGCTTCGTTTTTTGCATGCACGTCGATGTACAGTGCTTGAGCTTGAGCCATGGAACCTAGCATGGTGTAGCTACCGGTTTAGGGTTTAGGGTATTCGGAGGTTCGGGTGACCGCTGGAACAACGACAAGTTCGGAGAATGCGAAGGGATTTACAGCCTAGGGTTTCTGGTAAACAGTGTTAAGCTGCTGAGGGGCCTGCAGGCATAGGGGTCACCATTTAGGGGCGCAGACTGAAGTTTGGGCCTAATGCGCTTGGTGTGCAAGCGGTTTTTGCCATCGCGATGCCATGTTCAAGCCCGAAATCTACAGGAACCCTTACAACACACAACCCTGAAAGAGAAGCAATCAATGCATACCACATGTGCGCATCAACGCGAAATTAACTCAAACAAAAACCTACAGCACCCCATGAAAGCAGGGGATCATAAGCTGCTTCTCACTTTTGCGAAGAATCGTCTGCTACACATCGCTCAGCTGATCCTGTACCGTGCTGCTGTAGCCACCATGCTCGGCATTGCCCCAGGTGACCACAGATCCATCACTCAGGATTGCCGCAAATGCACCAGCAGAAGATTGGACCTGCTGCACATCTCGCAGCTGGTGCTGTACAGCGCTGCTGTCGCCACCAAGCTCGGCACTACCCCAGGTGACCACAGATCCATCGTCCACGATTGCCGCAAATGCACCAGCAGAAGCTTGGATGTGCTGCACATCTCGCAGCTGATCCCGCACCGCACCGCTATCGCCACCATCGTCGGCATTGCCCCAGGTGACCGCAGATCCATCGCCCCGGATTGCAGCGAATGCACAGTGAGAGGCTTGCATCTGCTGCACATCTCGCAACTGATCCTGTACCGCACTGCTGTCGCCACCGCAAGCGGCGTTGCCCCAGGTGACCACAGATCCATCGCCCAGGATTGCGGCAAAGGCCTGCGGGGAAGCTTGGATCTGCTGCACGTCTCGCAGCTGATCCTGGACGGCACTGCTGTCGCCACCCCAGCCGGCACTACCCCAAGTGACCACAGATCCATCACCCAAGATTGCCGCAAACGCACGTTCAGAAGCCTGGATCTGCTGCACATCTCTCAGCTGAGCTTGTACCGCACTACTGTCGCCACCGCGGCCAGCGTTGCCCCAGGTGACCACAGATCCATCACCCAGGATTGCAGCAAATGCACCTGGAGAAGCTTGAATCTGCTGCACATCTCGCAGCTGATCCCGTACCGCACTGCTGTCGCCACCACTTCCGGCATCACCCCAGGTGACCACAGATCCATCACCCAGGATTGCCGCAAAAGCACCAGCAGAAGCTTGGATCTGCTGCACATCTCGCAGTTGATCCTGTACCGCACTGCTGCCACCACCACAAAAGGCATTGCCCCAGGTGACCACAGATCCATCGCCCAGGATTGCAGCAAATGCCTGCATAGAAGCTTGGATCTGCTGCACATCTCGCAGTTGATCCTGTACCGCACTGCTGTCACCACCACAGGAGGCATTGCCCCAGGTGACCACAGATCCATCGCCCAGGATTGCAGCAAATGCATAACGACAAGCTTGGATCTGCTGCACATCTCGCAGCTGATCCTGTACCGCACTGCTGTCACCACCACAGGAGGCATTGCCCCAGGTGACCACAGATCCATCGCCCAGGATTGCAGCAAATGCATAACGACAAGCTTGGATCTGCTGCACATCTCGCAGCTGATCCTGTACCGCACTGCTGTCACCACCACAGGAGGCATTGCCCCAGGTGACCACAGATCCATCGCCCAGGATTGCAGCAAATGCATAACGACAAGCTTGGATCTGCTGCACATCTCGCAGCTGATCCTGTACCGCACTGCTGTCACCACCACAGGAGGCATTGCCCCAGGTGACCACAGATCCATCGCCCAGGATTGCAGCAAATGCATAACGACAAGCTTGGATCTGCTGCACATCTCGCAACTGATCCTGTACCGCACTGCTGTCGCCACCGCAAGCGGCGTTGCCCCAGGTGACCACAGATCCATCGCCCAGGATTGCGGCAAAGGCCTGCGGGGAAGCTTGGATCTGCTGCACGTCTCGCAGCTGATCCTGGACGGCACTGCTGTCGCCACCCCAGCCGGCACTACCCCAAGTGACCACAGATCCATCACCCAAGATTGCCGCAAACGCACGTTCAGAAGCCTGGATCTGCTGCACATCTCTCAGCTGAGCTTGTACCGCACTACTGTCGCCACCGCGGCCAGCGTTGCCCCAGGTGACCACAGATCCATCACCCAGGATTGCAGCAAATGCACCTGGAGAAGCTTGAATCTGCTGCACATCTCGCAGCTGATCCCGTACCGCACTGCTGTCGCCACCACTTCCGGCATCACCCCAGGTGACCACAGATCCATCACCCAGGATTGCCGCAAAAGCACCAGCAGAAGCTTGGATCTGCTGCACATCTCGCAGTTGATCCTGTACCGCACTGCTGCCACCACCACAAAAGGCATTGCCCCAGGTGACCACAGATCCATCGCCCAGGATTGCAGCAAATGCCTGCATAGAAGCTTGGATCTGCTGCACATCTCGCAGTTGATCCTGTACCGCACTGCTGTCACCACCACAGGAGGCATTGCCCCAGGTGACCACAGATCCATCGCCCAGGATTGCAGCAAATGCATAACGACAAGCTTGGATCTGCTGCACATCTCGCAGCTGATGCTGTACCGCACTGCTTTCCCAACCTTGGGTGGCAAGGTCCCAGGTGACTACAGATCCATCTCCCAGGAGCGCGGCGAACGCAGAGAACCCACAGAATGACCTTGTGAGGGCTCTCAGCTGGACTTGGTTCACATGCAGGGTGAGCACGTCTCCGCTCCTCAACTTCGCTTCTGTGACAGTCTGTGCTCCGTCAAGCACCTCCCCAGAAGAATTCAGCAGCCTTCCTCTACCAGTGGCCAGGGCACTCTGCGCACGTTGCTTCAATGACTCAACGGATGCATCCGCCTCCACTTCCATAGAGGCACGCTTGCCACTCAGCAGATGCACATGCACAGGAAGCGACATGATGCTTCGCAGAGTGGTCGCTTGACGCAAACCCAAAGACCCTTTATCGAACCCTTCGAGAGGCAGAACGATGTTCCAGAACCCTGTCGAGCCCCAGCAGAGAAACGCAAGTCTTCCCACATCTTCCAAGCTAGGAGAACTCCTGCAAAATCGATTCGGCAGATATTTTGGGGGTTCCATACCCCAAAACCTATTCTAATTATGAAGGCTCCTATATTATGGGGAGGCTAGGACTTATCTAAACCCTAATTGCTGCCCCACACAGGCGGTTTTGGGGGTCTGGCTCCACCCCAGAGACCCTGAAGCCCCTCATAAAACATATGGGAGTTTCCGAAAATAGGTAGGGTTTAGGGTTTAGGGTTTAGGGTTTAGGGTTTAGGGTTTAGGGTTTAGGGTTTAGGGTTTAGGGTTTAGGGTTTAGGGTTTAGGGTTGAGGGGACCCTATAGTACCCCGAATAGTAGGATCCGGTTTATAGGGACCCCAAAATAGCCTAAACCTGGCCTACACATTCCGAAGACTTCACACCCCCACCCGCCGCCCTACACCCCGAAGACCAATCCCTAACACCCTGAAGCAATTAAACCCTCAAGAAAACCACAAAAATTCTACTCTAATGTTCAAGGCCTTTCAAGGTCTCTATGATTACCCTTCAACAAACCACAGAACCGCAAACCCTAACCCCCTAATTCTTAATCCTAATCCCCAACGCGTTGACTCTAAAGCTTAACCCCTCTATAGGAGCCCTTAAAGAAACCCTAACTTAACAGAAGCCCTTATGCAGGGTTTTGGGTTATACAGGGGCCTTAATTAGATTAGACTATGCTCTTGGAGTATACTTCCCAAAGACTTTGGGTCCTTCACCGTGCGCTTGCACCACTGGGTGTAGTTCAGAGGCGTCGTCCCCACTGCAAGGATATCATCCTGCCACTGAGAACTTAGGGTTTACTACTTGCAGCTCAGGGCCTTTTCTGTGGGATCCATGGTGTGTCGGTAGTATTATTTGATAGACTACCCCTTCTGAGCCCTACTTCTGGCTCTCTTAAAAGGAACCTTATTGAGAGGGTCTTTATCCCCAAGGGTCCCCTCAATCCTAACTCCCACACTTTTAGAGTCTCGCTTTTCGAGGCTTTCTCTGACTCCTGAAGGTGGCACTTGAACAAGTTCGCTTCCCAGGCAAATGAAATCCAAGGTCGCTGGGATTGTTTTTGGGACCACTAACCCAAAAGTACGTGGGTTTTTCAGCCGTGGATGTTGAATGCGGCTTCAAGCCTGTTGTTCCTTACGTTTCGGTTTTGGGGCTTTCTGGGTGCAAAGAGCCCTCCACCCCCGAAGCGCGAAGCCTCATACTATGTAGCAGCTCTTTAAAGCTTACGGGATAAAAAAAATTGGAGTTTCGGTGTGAAAATATAGAAATTGGAGATTTAGGTTTTAGGGTTTGGACTTGCCGGTTTTGGGTTGGATGCAGAGAAGGAGCTATCCGAATTGCCGCCACGCTTTTTAGAACCTGCACATCAAGTCCCCTGAGCCTCTGAGTAGGGCCTGCAGGAATTTGCACAAAGCTTTGCCTCAAATCTTTCACCAAGCTCAAGCGTATCGTCATCTGCATACACCCAGAGACTCCAATATCCCTTAATTAAGGAATATTCCTTAAATCATATTAGGGATCCTACTATAATTTAAGGTATATTCCTTAATTAAGGGATTGGAGTCTCTGGGCAACGTAGTACCGCGGACGTCACTCCCACTCCAAGAGCATCCTAAGTACCTCCGCAGGAGACTCCGGCGCGCAAAATTACGTTGAAACTCTCATGCTAGAAGAGATTTGGGAGTTTCCGACAATAGGGGACCCTGATGTAGCATCCCTAGATAGTAGGATCCTTATAAGAAGGACCCCTCAGAAGAAGGTACCCCCTGATTTTCGGACACTCCCATTTATGCAGGGCTCGGGGCATGGGCTGCCCAAACCCTGAACACTTCCCAGAGACTCCAATATCCCTTAATTAAGGAATATGCCTTAAATCATATTAGGGATCCTATTATAATTTAAGGTATATTCCTTAGTTAAAGGATATTGGAGTCTCTGGGACTTCCTGCAACCGAAGTCACCAAAGCAAAACCACCGCAGGACCCTAAAGACATGAAGATCTTCAATTGAGTTGTCCTTTAAGCCCCTTGCCCGTTTTGAAAATTATCTACCATTACGGTTCTCTACAAAAGGGGAGGGGGAAATTAAAAAAGGTCCCAAAGGACAACCCAGTCAAGCAGGGGGCCGAAGACCTCAGCTTCGACTGATCGATACCACCTCCAGTCGCACTGCTGTACTACAGTCTATCCTAAACCCCTGACCCTAAACCCTAAACTTGTAAAACCCTAAACCCCTAAACCCTAAACCCCTAAACCCCTAAACCCTAAACCCCGCCTAAACCCTAAACCTTTAAACGCTAAACCCCTAAACCCTGAACCCCGAACCCTCTTAGTCATCCCTGCCTTTGGGGGCGTGCAGGTGGGCTCGGCTTTGATCCACTCCCAGGTCTCGGAGCCTCGTGCATGCTGCTTAGCTCATGCTTATCTGATGCACTTTCATTGTCGCGCTTTGTTTCTGTATTATGTGTAGAAAAAGATAGATAGATAGATAGATAGTGGTTTATGGGAGGGGCGCAGAGTGGTTTAAGGCCTGGGGATTGCGGTTTCTGATTATTTGAAAGTTTAGGGCTTTCGATAGTTGTGTGCGTTTCAGAGGGGCCCGTGTAACTCAGGGTTTGGGACTTCGCTGCTGAAGCTGCACACGGCCTCGTGTTCTGGGCTCAAGGAACGTCGGAAGGCTGTTCTGCGTTAGGGTTCCTCTCCAGGCGCCTAAAGTATCCTACCAGCAGATGAATACCAAAAAGCCCCCAGAAGGAATCACAGCTTAGCTCAACGAGTCTTCAACACCACCTTTATCAAGGCGTGAGGCTCCCATGAACGCAGCCAACCCCGATGATGCTCGACTGTTGGAGGTTGCATGGGCTTAGCCGAATACGGGTGTGAGGAGGTCCCAGCGGACTTCGGATCTAGGATTTAAGGTTTAAGTTTAGGGTTTTGGGTTTTGGGTTTGGGATTTAGGATTTAGGTTTAGGGCTTAGGATTTTGGATTTAAGGTTTAGGGTTTAAGACTCTTAACTCTGAGGAAAAGCAACGTACCACAAGAGACAGGCAAGGCCCACTGAGCAAAATCAAACCTTGAAGCTCTCCCACAAAAGGAAAAAATCCAGAGAAGCGTCGTCAATGCAACCACGCAGTTGTCAAAACGAAGCATTGAAACCAAATACCGGCTCATCTTGGTCATACCCATCATCACCACCGTCACCATAAAGATCATCAGCAAGATCAGCAGCAGCAGCCGCAGCAAAAGTACAAGCATATACCGTCACCGTCATAGTCACCACCATCGACAACAACAACACCACCACAATCGTCGTCATCATGATCCATTTCATTGCGGGCCCAAGCACAGTCGATTGTACCAGCACGGGAGTGACAATCGTCAGAAAGAGTATTGCCGACAGTCTAACCGCAAGATACTACTCTAGGGGCCCTGAACCGAGATGCGACCTGGCTCAGAAACCCGAAATTAAACCAAAAAAAAAAAACGACAACAGGTCGCACCCTAAACCGCAAACCCAAACGCCTACACAAGAAAATGGAAACATGTGGGTGGTTGTCAACATTATAGTCCCTTTTTGGTACCCTAAATATTAGGTGCCGTATTATAAGGGACCCAAAAAGGGACCCTAAGTTTGACAACCACCCATGCGTGGGGAAGGCCATGCTCGCCTCCGTTTTTGCTCACGTTTCCCCAGAAGAGGTCTGCGATGCCCTCGCGGATTCCCTCCTCCACCCCTGCGGTCGGTACGTGTCTGGGGGAGTCGGTTTTTAGGGTTTGGGGTTTAGGGCTTAGGGTTTAGGGTTTCGGATCTCAGTTTCTGGGCTTAGAGCTAGCATTCGGGGCTTCACTATTTCGGGGCTTCACTGTTTCCATAAGCGCAGGAAAGATGAGCACAATTGACTACTACCAACACAAACAGCAACAGTTACAATAGCCGGGGTTAGCATTGAAAGCCATAATGGTGCGTCTAAGAGTCTCGCTCACATTCTGGATTCATGGCGGCTACTGTTTGACAGCGACAAACTTGCCGCGATGATCACTGTCGTAGCAACCATCAAAGACATATTATGCCAAATCACGATACCGATAGAAATAGAAGGCCCTCCCGAAGCCCGCAGCAAACAAAGGTGCTGGCAAAGCAAGGTTGAGGAAGGGGACATCCTAAACCTATACCTCGTCGGGCGAATTCAGTTACAGCCCAGGTTTTGCCCTGACGCCTGAATGCAGCCCGTACCTTCAGATACTGAAACCCTGAACCTGATGGAACCTGGTAAAACCCTGCGCTCGAAATTCTGCAAGTATATACCTCAAAGCATTTGTACAGAACATCCTTCAACATGACGGAAAGGAAGTGGGACACTGTAGCTTCCAATTGAAACCACTCTGACCCGGCCTTTCATCTGCACGCTATCTGACTGAATCACAGTCTTGTTGACATCGAAATGCAGTAGTAAAGGCACCTCGGAACGCGCGAGAGGGCTCAGACTTCGAGGTTTAGTGTTTACAGCTTAGCGTTGCTCCCATAAAAGTCCGTCTGAACCGAAACTAAACTCGAACAACTGCTTGCAAGCGCGGGGCTTAGGGTAAGTTGGCTTCGGTGTGGGTTTTGTCGGGATTCCGGGATTGAGGGCTCAGGGGACGTGGGTTCATTGGTTCACGGTTTGGGCTTGGGGGTTCGGACACAGGGTTTAAGGTTTAGGGTTTAGGGCTTAGGGTTTATGGGTTTAGGGGTTTAGGGCTTAAGGGTTTGGGGCGGCTTGGGGTATAGGGCAGAGGGTGTTGCAGGGATGGACTTGGAGGCGATTTAAAAGATCTTATCATAGGAACCATCTTTAAAGCATCCCTACAAGGATTCCTTTACAGTCATTCAAGGATCCTTGAAGGGACATACTAAATTCCAACGGTTGGTTAAGACGGGGTGAGCTACCGGATCGATACTTTGGGCACTTAGGCATTTAATCTCCAGGTTTACAGTCTATACCGCGTCGTGCTTGCTGAATGCATCTGGAAAAATAGCAAGTAGGCTATTGCTGGGGCTGTATGTACCCTACTTGGAGTGATCCCCCAAACCCTAGACCCTAAACCCTGACCTACTACGCTCCCCCAGCGTTCCAGCAGTGCTGCTTTTAGTAACTCGTCCAAGAAACCCACAATTCCTGAACCCCTTGACCCTAGAGCCTTAAACCCTCAACCCTACAAACCCCACAGCCCCACAGCCTAAGCTCTCAAGCCCTGAACTCTGCACCCAAGACCCCCGACGTTGCACGTAAGCAGATGTGCTTACAGAGTTTGGGGGTTTAGGTTTAGAGTTTACTGACTTTGGGTTGAAGGTGTGCGCTTCTGCCGCCTTGCATGGGGCACAAGCTTCGACTCAAAGGATCAAGGAAGCAGCTCCGACAGTCTCAAACCCGGGCGCCAAAGCTGCTGGTTTAAGAGCTTAAGGGTTTAGGGTTCAGGGTTTAGGGTAAGAGCCTAAAAGTTGAAGGTCTGAAGGCTTAGGGGCTAAGGGTTAGGGAGTCGGTCCATCAGGCTCTGAAGTAGGATCCGACACTATGTAGCGCTGTCCGCCTAGTCGGACCGAGTCGGGCCTACTGTTCTGGAAGGATCAATCAAAGGGGAAAAGAAGGGACCCTTTCTTAATGGGGACCCCTACCCTAAAATGGGCTATATAATGGGCATATAATAGCTATATCAAGGGTATATATCTAGGGGTCCTTTTAAGGGTCCCTCCAGTTACCCTTGGAATCAACTTACTGTAGGACAGCTCTGCTTAAGGGACCTCTCACCCGAACCATAAACTAGTTCCTTTGTCGCCTGTTCCTGTAACATCTTGCAGGCCCACAGATTGCGGAACCACAACACGGGTGAAGAAACCTCCGAATAACCCCCGAAATCCCAAACATCCTAAGCACCATGGGCTTTTCTTAATAAGCTAGCTCGTCACGGTTTGCTCAACGGGTTCCCTCAAGGGTCCCAGAACAGTTAGGTTCGGATTGCAAGTTTCTTAAAAAACTCAAGCGAGGCTGGTCGGTGAGCTCCGTGCCGCCGGCTTTGAAGAGCCATCCTGCATCTGGTTTAAAAGCAAATCTTTGAGGATTTCGGTTGGGTCTCATTTTTGCCAGACAGGCCTAAAGTCTTGTCGGATACGACGGTGGCCATGGTGTTTACGGTTTAGGGGATGAGTGACTTGTGCTTCTTAGTTGCTGAGTTCATAAGCCCCAAAAAGTGCACACTTTGGGTTCTATAGTGGGTGATATTGTCCCAAAAAGTGTGAAGCGTATCCACTCAGCTACTAAGGGCTTTATGGGCGACAGGGCGATTCGAGGCTGCAGACATTAAAGCCCAATCCATGCACCCTATTACTGTAGGATTTAGGGTTTAGGGAACCATAAACCTAAACTCGAAAACCGAAAATGCAGCCAGCAAGATGTGAAAACTTCCGAAGGCATCTGAAACCTTCCGGGATGAGAACTCGATCTTCAAAATTCACCACGTGTGTGTACCAAGAAAACTCAAAAGGCTACACGAAAGCTTGATCCCGAAGCACCAGAAACCACAAAGCTCTCAAGTCTCCATGACGCCGTGCAAACCCAAGAACCCCAAATCGTGTCAGCTTGCATCCTACCGGTTTTCGAGCTTAGGGTCTAAGGGCTTAAGGGTCTATTGGTTTAAGGGTTTAGGCGTCAAGGGTTGGTTGAAGCGTTTAGGGCCTTTGAACCCTCATTCCTGCTCGGGTTCGCAGGGGCAAGATACAACGGAATTCCGATGGAGCCACAAAGACAGCTCGTGCCTGCGATCGTCGCGATGGTTTCGAGCTGGACGACCTTAGTGGCTGCTAAGGCAAAGCATATCCCTACACCTTAAAACCTATCCCTAAACTCTAAACCTAAAATTTAAGCCCTTAAACCTCATAGGCGCATGACCTTCTGAGGCTTGGGTTTGGAGTTTGCGGTTTGGAGTGTCTCTTTTGCGGCTGTCGAGGGCCTAAGGTTTAGGGTTTCAGGCTGTAGGGTTTAGGGTTTGGGAATTTAAGGTTTAGGGTTTAAGGCTTTAGGGTTTCGGGTTTTGTTCAGGGCTTAGGGTTTAAGGCTTTAGGGTTTAGGGTTTAAGGCTTCAGGGTTTAGGGTTTTGTTTAGGGTTTAGGGTTTTGGGATTTAGGGTACCCAGGCTCGAACTGCCTGGATTTTCAACTGACTTGCAGCAACGAAAAGCAAGCAAGGCGAGACAACACCGCCCTTCACGGGCCTGTTACAAACCTCAGCACTCACCGTGCAACCCCGCATCCCAAGCCACAAAATCACCGGTTTCAGCACCTGCTGAAGGGCCTCAACACTATTAGCTACATAATGATACCAACAACAAGAACAATCAAAAGAATAACAACAACAATAACCATATCAAAAAATCAACCGTAACAGAAACAACTACAAATGCTACAACTACTAATAGAAATATTGGAAATACTAACTGTCATAATTTTAATTGTCGCTTAAATTCATATATTGCAATGCACATGAAGAATCTAGAGCCTCGAAGATCTTTGAATGGCAGAAATTCGTAGCACTGATAGGAGTGATCGTAATGATATCATGATGGCCCGGATAACCGCCCACAAGCATGACAGCCGTGACAATCCTACGGACAGCTATGATGGCGCTGTTGGCGGTTGGTCCTGACTAAAACGGCACATGGACCTCAGGACTCCGAAACTTGGACTCGAAACGAATAGGAATCCATGCCCTCGCAGCAAATCAAAGCTTGAGGCTCTTGCGGGCTTCAAGATGGACTTCTTGGTTTCGGGCTCAATGTCGCGGCTCCAGGGCTTAGGGCTTGGGGATCAGAGTTTTGCATGGGGGGGCTGAGGGTTTAGGGTTTAAAGTTTAGGGTTTAGGGTTCAGGGCTGAGGGCTGGGATACCGCGGTCTGTGCCCTTCTGGGGTTCATGCTTGCCCGTGCCCGAAGTGCAGAACATGGCCTCAGCTGCAGGCAGATCGGTGGGCTTGCAGCAGTTTTTGAAGAGTTGAGATTGGAAGTTTTTATTAAAAAAAAATAGAGGTGTTTATAAAAACCTCTATGCAAGACGTTGGTTGCAGCAGGATTTGAAGAGTTGAGATTGGAAGTCCACCAGCCTGGACCCTTAACCCCCAAAAACCAAGCCTAAGAAGCCAAGACCCTAAGCCTAAATTGCACAGGGATGAGCCGCTAACTCGCTGTAGAAGGCTAACGGCATGCTGAAAGCGTCAGGAGCCGTTTTAAGTTGGCTCTGAGGAGGAAATAACCCAATTAAGGTACTTAGACGTTCTAAACTGCTGCTTAATGAGGGTGGGTTGATTATTTACAAGGCCTGCAACAACTACTGCTGCATGTCTCTGCGAGCTTGTGCTTCAAGAAACTGGAACCATGGCCACGTGTCTGAGAATCCTACATGCCAGCACACCTCAACACAGATCCACACTGAACCCTATGCCCCAAACACCTCCAATCCAAAACCAGCAAGGTGGCTTCCGCTTTCGAGCTTGCGGTTACAATCACAACACTGTGCCTCCGGATGAGGGCCCTGGCTGCTGCCTCAAAACTTATTCAAAGTTGGTTCCTTCGGGTCTTCGGGTGTTGCGATCAAGGTAATGATCAAAGCTGACCGAGGCGCCGACCTCAACTCTTAGCCACGGATGCACACTCGGGAGTGAAACAAAGAAGGGTCCCCTTGTCTACCCTAGAAACTCGTTGCGCTCGTTGCTGAAGGATCCTATGAGTAGAGGGGCCCTAAACGGGGACCCACCCCAGACTAGATGCCCCGACACTGCACACCGGCAATTCTACTTGGCTGCATGTCTTCACATGCGCTCAGAATGCCGTGAGGATGTTGGGTTCAGCTGTGTTTCAACTGCGGCAAAACTAAGCCAACGAGAGGAGGTCTCGAGCAAAACGGCGATCCAAGCATACTTGCAGCTTCTCACGAAATACATTGAAGCACAGGAAAAACAAATGAATACCACTGACAGCAGAAAACCCTGATCCTTAAACTTAGGTTTAGAGCTTCGGAATATCTTGGCTTCACGGCGAAGGTCCGACGTTTTCCTGAAGGCGTCTTGGACGGAAAAGCCCTACAACTGAGTTGTCGAATGTTTAGGGTTGAGGGCTTAGGGTTTTAGGGTTTAGGGTTCAGATTTTGTACCCCACCCAAAGGTGGTTGGATGGGACGACAGCATTAATGATCATGATGACGGTCATGCTGGTGATGGCGATAATGTAACAGAACATCTGTGGAGATGATCGGGATGGAGCTCCTGAACGCAGTCATCGTCGGCATCATCACCACCATCATCACCACTAGCATCACCACCATCAAGAACAGAATGATTACCATCATCGCTGCCAGCAGCAACGTCACCATCTCCATGAATCACATCACGGAACCATCCCGGACTCTCGACGGCCTTCCTTGGGACGAGCAGGCAAGGGCAGCGCTGGTTACAAAAATGCATTCCTGCATTGCGCAAACTGTGAAGGTGCAGGAGGTGGGCATAGTCGCTGCTGACGAGGCCACGGTGCTTGACATCGAAACCGAAGGGCAAGATGGATGCTATCGTGTCATTCAGAATGAGAATGCCGAGATTTCGAGGCCATTCCTTGACCCGGCTTGATTGCCTGCACTGTGCTCAGCAGACCAAGGATTTCTTGTCAGAACTGGTCTTCTTCCACAGTTACTGTGGAGATCTTGGTGGGCTGCTACGGAGCCCAAGGACTTGGGCAAGGCGACTAGTTACTATCACCAGGGTTGCTCAATGTTGTATAGCAGGAAGCCAACACACAGACACTTTTGCGCAAGCATTCGAATCGGTCGCCAAGCAGATGCGACTGTCTCCGTTGCCTGGCACAGTCAAAATCAAGGGCCTTCTACCCTCAAGCCTGCTCCAAAACGGGAAACCCTAGTCCATAAACCTTGAACCGCGACGTCGATGCTGAACCCCGAAGCTGTGCGAAGTTCCCGCTACGGGCTTTGGGTGAAGTGAGGCTTCCGCGCTTCAAACTTCAACAGCGGAGGTCGGGAGCTGCGTTCGTGGGACTTGTGGGATCTGGCAAGCTTCTTTTGGCTTGTAAGGGTTTTGGGTTTAGCAGCGTGCTTTAGCCCGGAAGCCACTGGGGTCTACGGTTTGGGTGGGGCTTACTTCAAGGATCCCACGATGACAAGTACCTTAATCGGAGCTGTCCTAATTGCAATTCCGCTGCACAATCGCTGTACGACTATTCCACGCGCAAATCCAAAACGGTCCAGGACTGCATTTTCCGATCATGAGCAAGGATGCCGTCAAGCACAGTTTGCAATGCCAACCTGCACGGCCTTCTCTCCCAGCGCCCTGCGTCACGTCAGCCGCTACTCCCGAGCATCCTAGGCCCCATACCTGCCTCACGTCTTCCCCTAAGCCCAAAACCCCGAACCCCTAAACCCTTTCCAAGGATCTGTGGGCATTCACTACGATTGCTGGGAGGAGCTTGACCACTTCGGTCGACTACTGAGGCGGTTGGAGATCTACGCGGACGCGTTTGCGCCCGGTGGACAACGCCTATTAAGGCAAGCCCGCATCAAGGACAGGCGTCAGGCGGTTATGAAGACTCTTAGAGTCCATACCCGGCCGTCACGCAGTCTTATCCTTCGCATGCGACAACGGTTTTAGGGTTTAGGATGGAGGGTATACTAAGGCACCTAAATAATAATCTTGTCTATCATTCCGACCCCTACTCTATCATGAGGCGAGCCTGTTTGCATAAAGAAACCGAAACGACGTAGTATTCGCATCTACTCCGCAACTTCTTTTAAGTTGCGGAACTCGAGCTTTCCGGCTCAGGTACCAACAGTCCACTCATAAGAGATTACCAATGTCAATCTGGGAACCCAGAGAGCCCAATACCCCTTAATTAAGGACTATAGCTTAAATCATAATATGAAGCCCTATATATGTTAAGCCACATTCCTTAATTAAGGGGTATTGGGCTCTCTGGGAAAGGCAAACAGCTCCCGAGGCAACAAGAAACATGGCCAGCGCTTGGCACCGAGTCTTTCACATGCAGCACCGATCGGTGTCACCGGCGCATGCGATCACGCCGCAGGGGCGCCGCAAGGGCCGCATGGGGCAGCTCTGTGGTCGTTCCAGAAAGAGTCGGTCCAAAGGATGCTGCTCACGAGTTCCATCTTCCACTGCCTGAAGTCTGCACTTGCACATGGCTCGCAAGCAGTCCTGCAAAAGGGAATGGAAGAACGAGAAAACAAAATTATGGGTTCATCTTTGGGGTTTCCCTTTTATCTGTTCAAGAGACCAAAAACTCGCAATAACTCGCATCTCCTGCAGAGGTTCAACTGGATCCTTTCCACGCGGAGCCATCGGGCTGTCGTGCTCTGAGCTTCCAGGCGGAGCTGAGAAGGCCTCCCTGATGTCTCGCGAGGAAAAATGACACGCCTTCATATCCCCTGCGGAGTAGCCAGACGTTTTCAAGTCTTGAAGTGTGAACCCGGAGTCATGTAAATCGGCCGGTGAGAAACCGGCCTCCCTCAACTGTTTAGCCGAGATGTTCTCCTGTCTCAACTCTTCGGCTGAGAAGCCAGCCGATTTCAAGTCTGCAACTGAAAACTCCTTCAACTCTGCGACTCGGAAGGAAGCCCTTCGCAACTCTCTGAGAGAATACGCCTCCTTCAACTTCTTGGCCGAGAAGCCAGCAGCTTTCAGCTCGTGGACGGTGTAGTGCGCTGTCAAAGCTTTAGGTCGGAAACCAAGCCCGGTCAAATCTTCGAGGGTGTGGCCCCCCTCAATGAGCTCTGCCACTCTTTGAGAATCCTTTATGCTGCTAGATCGAGGCGTTGAGGGTGGAGTTGTTGACATGAAATCCTGCATCTCTATGAAGAGGACTTTGAAGCCGGCCCAGCTTAAAGCGGTGTCTGCAAACTGCGCCTCCTTCATCTCACCATATGTGAAACCCGCCTCCTGGAACTCGTGCAGCGGGAAGACACCCTTCAGCTCACGGGCTGAGAACCCCGCCTCTTTGAGTTCGGGAAGCGAATAATGAGCTGCCAGGCATTGATCGAGACTGAGATGGATTCCTGCCTGCAAAAGTTCCACAATTGAAAAACCCGTGCATCTCAGCGTTTCGAGTGAGAAGCCAGCAGCCTCAATCTCATTGATGGAGAACCCTGCCTTTTGCAACTCAGTAGGCATGTAACCTGCCTCCTTCAACTGGGCAGCTGAGAGGCCAGCCTCCATCAACTCCACTGCCGAGAAGCCATCATGCTTCAGTTCTCGGAGTAAGAAGCCGCCACGTTCGATTTCCATGAGAGAGAAACCTGCCTGTTTCAACTCCCTCGATGAGTAGCCTGCATTTCTTAGCGTTCTTGGAACAAAATCAGCCTGCTTCAAGTCCCTGAGGGACACACCAGCATCTTGAAAATCCGGCTTTGAGAAGCCTGCCTCCTTCAAATCCCTCAATGACAGCCCGCTGCACATACTGCACGTGAATGTCTGTATGGACAAACCTGCCTCTTTCAGCTGCTTCGGCGAGAAACCAGCGTTTCGCAACTGTGCGCATGAGAAGCCGGCTTCTTTCAATTGTCTAGCTGTGAAGCCAGCATCCTTGAGCTCCCCTGGTGAGGAGCCAGCAACGATCATCGTTCCGGCTGCGAAGCCGGCCTCTTTCAACTGCTCCTGCGAGAAACCAGACTTTTGCAACTCGTGACATGAGCAGCCTGCCCGCTTCAATTCCGTCGCTGTGAAGCCCGCCCCTTTCAGCCTTTCCAGCGAGACGCCAGCAACCATCATTCTCTTGGCTGTGAAACCAGCTTCTTTCAACTGCTGGCTTGAGCACTTCGCCTCGAGAAACTGTGCCGGGGTAAACCCCGCAGCGCCCAACTCTCTCATTGTAAATCCGGCCTTAAGCAGGCTTCTCAGCGAAAAGCCAGCATCTCTCATTTGCTTGCCTGTGAAACCAGCGTTTTTCAACTGCTTGTCTGTAAAGCCGGAATCTTGTAGCTGTTGCGCTGAGAAGCCAGCAACTTTCATTTTGACGGCTGTGAATCCCGCTTCTTTCATTTCCTTCACCGAGCATTTTGCCAAGAGAAACTCTGGAAATGCGAAGCCCGCACGATAGAGTTCTTTGGCTGTGTAACCAGCTTCTTTGATCTCTTTGAGATTGAAACCGCGCTTCACCAACAAATCCGCGCTTGTGAGCTTCCCCAGCGATGACCGTGATTCTCTCAAAGCAACGATCGCACGCATGCCAACCTCGGACACGACCACGAACCTATTCAGGTCAGGAGGTCCCCTGCGGCACAGAGACTGTGGCAAACCCCGTGGCAAATGAGTTTGATTATCATTGCAATATAGGATATAGTTTGTACATATAACTATATATATATATACATATACATACATATATATATATATGCATTTATATGTACATATATATATATATATATATATACATATATATATATATATATATATATGTTGTGTGGGTGTGTGTGTGTGAGATGCCGCCAGTCTCCACACCGACAAACGAGCCATGAACAAGCATGGCTTGATGCTCTGTGGTTCTTTGAGCCGCTGAAACTTCGTGAGGCGCAGATTCACCTAGACCGCCGCGTGATTAAGATAGGGTTTGGGGGCCCAGTATACCATAACTATAATAAGGAACCTCCCAAAATAGTATAGGTAATCATTTAGGCCCCTATACTACTCTCTGGTTTTCTGGCCTTTGGGGACCGTGGGCTCACATAGTCAAAGCGATCCACGATGGAGATATTATAGCAATCTTCTTGAAGCAAGGATAGAGCTCCAAGTTTGATTCACCCATTCATTCGATCATGAATCAAATAACCTGTCATTGAAATGGTGTGTAGACATCTTGCAAGCAATGGCCTTCAGTGCATGAGATTCCTGCAACTTCCTGCACCTTTTTGGGCCCTGACCAAGAACATGGAAGTATAAGACTCTCGTGTCAGAATCAGAACCTCAGGCCAGAAGTTTCTGCCCCTCACTGTTTCTGCCAAGGCCTGGTATTTGATTTGTTGATCCTCGGACTTTTCACATTCAGGACAATCCAAGTCCATGGATGCATCCACCACGTCATTGCCTGATCTGGGACTAGGGAACCCTTATCAACCCTGAACCTCTAAACCCAATCCCCACACACTTTGGTTCGGCCTTTACCAAGGCCAGGCTCGGAAGCGGAAGCTTGACTACCTCGGAGACGCAGTGTCGATGTAGGCACGCAGAGCTCCGTTAATTTCATGGGGTGGAGGAACACCGAAACTGGACGTGGTGCAGCTTGGTCATCCTCACCAAAATCTGCAGAATTAGCATCAACAAGAAGCCACAACAACATCCTCATCCTCCTGCGCCTCCGCCCAGTAAGCTGCAACCACTACTTCTGCTGCGAAGCTCGGCTCACCACTACCAGCATCGCAATTCCTATCATAACATATCCGACTACCACCCTTAACCGGCGAAAGGAACCCTTCACCGGACGAGGATGACCAAGAAGTTCCGGGAGCCCTGCATGTGGAATCCGAACACACTAGTAGCTACTTGGATGGTCGGGGGACGTAGTAACTGGTTATTTTAGGGACTTATAAGTACCATAACCCCAATTAGGGTCCCTTTTAGGGTACTTATAAGTCTACTTACTACCTACTTACTAAGTCCCCCGACCCTCCAAGTAGGTGCATGTCATGACATGACCTACCTGGCCAAACAATTCGCTGGCTCAGAACATCACGGGACTCTAGAAGGCTTGTCCAACCCGTGAACCCCCCAAAAAAAACTGATTGCAGGACAAAGGGCTGCGTAGTTTTCGAATCGCAGGAGCTTCGGAACACTACACGCTACGACACCCAAAGCCCTTCAAGCCGAAACCCCTAACCTAATTTCGACACTAAGCCTTCACCCCTTTCAAACCTGAACCCTACAGCAACCCCTCAAATCTCAAGCCAGAATCCAAGGATCAAAGGAGGGACCCTTAGTAAGGACCCCTAGGTATACACCCTTAATATAGCTATGATATACACATTATATAGCCCATTATAGGGTAGGGGTCCCCATTAAGGGTCCCTCCTTTTCCCCTTTGACAGAAGGAAGAACTTCGGAGCCCAAAAAGCCAAGTTGCCTTGGATGTCGCCTTGCTGTCGTCCACATGGCCCTGCTTCTCATAGTCTCAGACTATGCGAATGCAGCAACCATTAGTAGTAGTACTACCAATGATAACACTGAAAGATACACAAGCATCATAGTCATTGTAATCCCTACATCATGTTCAACTATGGTCAAATATTGGTGATTACGCATAACTTCACAGTATGTTGTGCTGTATGTGTTTCAATGCTTTCGGGTGTTGTGGTATGTTCTGGCATCGAGACCCGGGTGCTTCTTGGGTGGCAGTTCACACTGGAGTTGGCCGAGGCCCCCCTCCCGGAGTTCGTGGAAAGCAGAAAGCTTGAGGGCCTGGCACCATCTTTCATTCCGCCCCTCCGACACGATACTCAGCTCTGTCAACACCGGAAAGTCTAGACGCCTAAACCATGACAATTTTGAGTCCAAGTTTCACAGAAGAAACCTGCACAAAGCCGATCTGGTCACCCTCGATACCAACTTCGAAACATTCAGCAGTCTGCATGAAGGAGGAAGAGTGCTGAAGACTCTGTATTTTCCATAATGCCCCATTGGCCAGGGTTCGGGGTTGGAGTAACGGTGAACTGGTTCGGTTGCAATAGTTCCGAACCTGAACCCGGAACCTCAGGCTGGATTAGGGGGGCCCTTGGGGATATAGACCCTCTCAATAAGGCCTCTTTTAAGAGAGCCAGAAGTAGGGTTCAGAAGGGGTACCCTTTAAGGGGTCTCCCTAATAATACTACCTATGGGGTTGGTTAACCAGAACCCTAACCTCAGATCGCAGTTGGGGTTGACTTGAACCCCGAACCTTGGGTTCGGGTTCGAACATCAACATTCCTTACCATAAGTAGGATTTAGAGTACTTTGTTAGGGTCCCCTATTTTCGGAAACTCCCATAGGGTTGAACAAGTTCAGAGTTTCAGGGTTTCCGGCATCATGGATTTAGGGCAGTACAGGAGCTAGAGCCTCGAAGACATGATTGCTTCACGTTTTGCCTGCTTTGCTTGCTCCGCCACTCTCGTGGGTGTAGGGTTTGGGGTGTCGGGTTTAGGGTTTAGGGTTTGGGGTTTCGGGTTAGGGTTTACGGAGATGACTACCACTCCGTGATTTTGAATGTTCACTAGCGTGCGGACCGCGCCGAATGTCATGTAAGTTTAGCCGCGAACCACCCATCTGTGCTGCTGAAGCTTGAGCCCCAAAACAAATGCAGGATGCTTCAACGTCGCATAAGAGACTTCAGGAGAAGTGGAGCTGCATCCTTCAAATTCACCTGCCAGAAAGACGGACCATGCACATGTTGGCAAAACAGCCGTTTTGCTTATTGCAACCTGTAGAGGTTAAAGTTAAAGGATGCAGGTTTCGTTGCGGTGGCATCCGCCTGACATACCAAATTCGTACCACAGACATGACCAGCTCAAGCTGTTGCATAAGGTTTAGGATTTAGGGCTGATGGGAGTCGATATCCGGGAAGCACTAGAAGCAAGCACCAAGCCCGGCTGACCTTGTCACACACTGCGGACGGATTTCACAAGTCCGCATCCTCTTGGATGCTCTGTACAGGACTCCTGTATCTCTGAGGACAACATGAAAGCTCGCCCCTCTGCACTTCAGGACCTCTCCTGAAGATTTTGGAAATAAACCGCGCTGTGGCGGACCAGAGTCCCCAGCTCTTGCTGGGACCTTGAAGGCGGTCTGGTCTCCCGAGCAGCCGCACTCCTACTGGCATCTTGGATTGTCAGACTTTGTTACACCTTCTTCAGTGCTACTACGAAAATACAGTCAGAAATGAATATGGCTTCAAAACCACGCGGCGCTGGAGCACAGCATCTGCTAGGCATCTGACAAGAATTGCCTCTTCGCGCGACGCTCAAACCTAAACCCCAAAATCCCTAAAGCTCCAGCCCTAATCTTCAAACCCTACACCCTAAACTCAAAACTGTCAGCCCTAAAGCCTAAACCCTAAACCCTAGATCCTATACTCCAAACCCTAGATCCTGCACAAGTATTCGTATTCGGTATTGGTATACCCAGACACCCCAATATCCCTTACATAATTTAGGAATATTCCTTAAATCATATTAGGGATCCTACTACAATTTAAGGCATATTCCTTAATTAAGGGGGTATTGGAGTCTCTGGGTACCTATCACCTAAGCCTCGATCTGCTTTTGCAGGCTTCCTGGGCCCCGAGGCTCCGGTGCAAAGGAGCACTGCAAGGGCTTGTAAAAGGGCAGGTGCGCTCCCTGCCGGAACCTGAGAGTCTCCAAAAATTGGGGGACACTTTACTTTCGGGTCCTTACACTAAGGATCCTACTACTTAGGACCTTCACTAGTTCATGGTTGGGATAGGATTAACAATTTATATTATTATTCCTTATTGGGTTTAAGTACCCATAAACATGTAAAAAGATACCCAACTTTGACAAAGGAACTCCTCCACGGTCAGCAAGGACTCGTCGAGGGCTGCCCTTACGTCAGCCTTCTTCGGAGTTGCGCCAGGTTTCGGTACCCAGACTTACCCCAAATCCTCGAACTCGAGACCCATCCTTTTCCACCTAAACCCCCCAGCTGAGGGGTTTAGGGTTTAGGGTTTAGGGTTACTGCATGCCTGAAACCCCCAATCTCTGCACGCCTCCACCATCTCAGCTCCGATGAAGACGATCTCCGTCCGTCGGTCGCCGTGGCGACTCGCCTTGAACTTCTCCGCCTGCGCCGGCCACTGAGCTCTCGGCACCGAGGTGGCGAGCCACCTCGGGTTTCGACAGGGATTTAGGGCTTAGGGCTTGGGGTTGAAAAGGATTTCGGGCTTACGGTTTAAGCTTCGGGTTGCGGTTTAGGCAACTGGGGTATCGAGTGATAGGGTTTCGGGTGTTAAGGAAAGAAAGCTTTACGCTGTAGAGCTCTGCGATGAAACGCTTCGTTCGGCTTTGTGGCTTCTCTCCGACCCCGCAAGGTGGCGCCTGGGCCCCGGCTTGATCTCGCCGATGAGCCCCGCCGAACTCCACTCCACAGCTGACTCGTTGTTCCCGCTGCACCAGAGAATGCCTTTGGAGCGCAGCATGCCCGGAAAGGAGAATTTCTGAAGCATGGTCGCCAGGCGCTCAGAATGGAAGGGGCGGTCCGCGCGATAAACGAAGCTCGAAATGCCATACTCCTGGATTGTAGACTGTAGGTCTGTAGGTCCCCCAACCCTAAACCCTAAACCCCAAACCCTAGCAAGACCCTACAAAACCCTTACAACCACCAGCCGGTTAAGGCTCTAAACCAGAAGCCCCTTCATTAAACGCTACTATATGGCCCCCTGAGCACCCCCAAGAAACCTCGTTTGAACGCTTAAACAGTCTATCTAAAACCCACAAAAAAATCCCGGACACCTATCACTACTCACTATTGTCACCATCGTTACTCGCTTTATTTCGCAAGCCTAGATTCAACCCCAAACCCTAAACCCTAAGCCCTAAATCCTAAGCCCTAAGCCTTAAGCCCTAAGCCCCAAACCCTAAACCCTAAGCCTTAAGCCCTAAGCCCTAAACCCTAAGCCCTAAACCCTAAACCCTACACCGTCACCCTCATAGCCCGATCTCCTCGGATTCAGGCTTGTGGCCCTGTCCCTGGAGCTCCCTCGCCCATCCCGGTGCCATGCTAGCCCACTTCATATCGAAGCTGCCCGTGTTCAGCACGAGCTTCCTGGTTAAGGGTTTGGAGTTTTTTTTTTTGTTTAACCCCTCTTTTCCGACTGCTCCGAAGGTTAGTTTAGGGTTTAGGGTTTATCTGAAGGGAATGCTTTTTGCGGGGATTCTCGTTCTGAAGCACTAGGAAATGCAGAGATCCGGCATCCCAAAGCAAGAAGGACTCCTAACACCGAGCTAGCTTCGGGCTGACGACACCGAACTGGCTCTCGACCATACGTGCCACCGGATTCAGCTTTTGCAGAATGCTTTTGAGGCGAGAAAGATCCTCGGAAGAGACAAGATCGGTCTTGTTAAGGACCAGCATGTTCGCGAATTCCACCTGGGGAGTTCGGAAAAAGCGCGTCCCGGTTTGGTCGTCCTTATACATCGAACTTACCTATGATCTGGCGGGCGATACAAAGGCGCCACCTGCTCCACCAGGAGGTCCACGATGGAGCGCTTGTCGCCGTCCTCAGCACCCAGCTCCTTCCGGTCCACAGCCCTCTCCTCTGAGCGATAATCATTCAGGAAGTTCTTGCAATCAACCACCGTGACCAGTGTGTCTAACCTCGCGACACCGCCCAGAAGCGCCAGGCCCTTGTCATCGGAAGCTGCGAATGTGCTGGCCACAGGCATCGGCTCGGAGATTCCGGTGCTCTCCTTAGTTTCTGAGTTCATAAGTCGCGGGAATGTAGATATCAGCTCTAAAGGCAACATAGTACCCAAAAAGTGTAGAGTGACCTTTACTCATGCAGTTGCTAAGTCTCAATTAGGAGGTGCTCATAGCGGCGCTCTAAGGCCAAAGCTTTGACACTCTCTATCAAATCCTCGCGCAGGGTGCAGCAGATGCAGCCGTTGTGGAGTTCCACCAACTTGTCTTTATTCTCCTGGGCCGTGACAGCATGGCAGTAATGGGAATGATATCAAAATCAGCTCATCTCGACATCTGGCATCATCGTTACCGTATCACCATCAATTCTTCTAAAATCATCGCTACTCGTAGCATCATGGCACTCGTAATATGCCACAAAGCACATAATCACACACCTCACAAAGATGGCCAAAGTCATCAGCTGCGAGAAGCACAAAGCAGTACAGCATAGACCAAAACAACTGCTGTGGTGACATGGGTGATTAGTTGCAATCGTTGTCGTACTGCTGGTGGTAGTGGTGCTGCTCGTGGTGCTGGTGCGCTGGTGCTGGCGCTGGGCGCGGGGGTTAGAGCTGGTGCTGGTCTGGGCTCGCTTTTACTGCTGATCGTGCACTGTATGCGTTGCAATCCTTGCTGCCCGCTGTAATCAAAATTGTTGGTGTTGTTGTGGTCGTAGTCGTAGTCGTCGTCATCGTCGCCGTCGACGGCTGAAGAAATGACTGCGGCGATGCTCATGAGGATAAAACCTGGAAAGATCATGTGACGAGTTAGACCGAAAACATCCTAACACGGCCGGCTATGTAAGCACGGCAAAAGAATTGTCCAAAACACGGACGAGCGCCCGCTCCTGCAAGCGCACGCCGTCGGCGACAAGGTCCGCGTCGATGTTGATCGATGCCATATCGTTCACGAGGACTGCGACCCGCATGCCCTCCCGGTTGTTCAAGACATGCGTGAGCATTGTCGTCTTCCCAGCACCCAAGAAGCCACTGAGCAAAGTCACCGGAAGCTTCTCCGTCTCATCCAAGCTGATGTCTCCAGAAACCCGAGTCACGGCAGCTTCGTTTGTGCGGTTGTACCCGTTCTCAATGGCCATGGCGTGCCAAGGAGCCGATGTCAATGGCAAAAGGGTGCGTATGTCCCTGCGAATCTGGCGCAAAAAGAGACTTTGGGGAAGAACTGCATGCTCCCGAACGATCAGCGAAGGGATATTGCAACAAAACATGAACAGTTCAGAAGTAAACCTGAACCTGCTTCGCAGATTTTCTTACCCTCCGGACATTTACCGCGGACCCTGCAGCATCAGAGCTCCGTGCAAATGAATCTCTTTTGCGAGCCGAACGGCAGAGTGTCTTGACAGTGTAGCGTTTTGGGTTTTAGGACTCGGGATTAGGGTTCACATTTCAGGTGTCCCACTGGCGAGGGCTAAATTTCCACAAGATGACCACCATGCCGGCTGTCATGTTTTCATAGCTGCAGAGACTGCTTTGAAATGCATAGCCGATGCCACTTCCAGAGTCTCAAATCTCAGGAAATTGACTCCACAACTTGCGACTCGTGCCCTCTTGCACAGGAGCAACTGCTAAGCACGTGTCGTGTCTCGCTCCAAACAATCGGCAGCTAACCTAAACTGATTGAAACCGGCGACCCCATTACTGAATAACCCCAAACCCCCAGAGAGCCCAATACCCCTTAATTAAGGAATATACCTTGAATTATAAGGGGCCGCATAATATGATTTAAGCCATATTCCTTAATTAAGGGGTATTGGGCTCTCTGGGCCCTCAACCTCCTGACTTTCCAAATCCTTTGTCTTCGATGCTGGCGATTCGTCCTCGAGAGCTGGAGGATCTCTGACCTCTCCGTGGTGCTCGAGTATCCAGAACCTACAAGACGAGTTTTACAAAAAACACTTCACACAGGCGCGGAAACCGCATTTCTGACTGCTGACAGTATTGCCGCATGCAAGAGTTGAAAAGAGAGGCGCCAGTGGCTGATTCTGCCCCACCAACAACTGCACGTGACTGTTTTGAGGTCGCCCCAGGCCAGCGTGCCGTGAGGACTCGTTGCACATGCACTTGCGTTTGCCGCCATTGGCTAGACATGCTTTTCTTTGACTAAATCCAAAACAGGACAAATGGCTGGCAAGAAAGGCAGATCCTGCCCAAGCACCCAGAGATGCTCTGCATTCGGCAGATTCTGCAAGAGAAACATGAAAAGAACATCTTCAAAATTGTGTTCGTCGCCAGACTGGATGGCACTGCCTCGTGCAACGGCCTTTCTCTTAGAGTACTCGAGCGTAAGACTTGTGCTGCAAGGCTGCTGCAAGTCTGCTGGCAAGACACACCAGCATTGCAGTGAGTAGATCGACTGCTCCTAGCAGTATGGCTGCATGCAAATGTTAAAAGAGAGCCGCCTGTGGCTGAGTCTGCCCCACCAACAACTGCATGTGACTTGTTGAGGTCGCCCCAGGCCAGCGTGCCGTGAGGACTCGTTGCACAGCACTTGCGTTTGCCACCATTGGCTAGACATGCTTTTCTTTGACTAAATCCAAAACAGGACAAATGGCTGGCAAGAAAGGCAGATCCTGGCCAAGCACCCAGAGATGGTCTGCATTCGGCAGACGATTCTGTAAAAGAAGGATGAGAACAACATCTCCAACGTGTTCTCCGAAAGCGTGGATGGCACTGCCTCATGCAACAGCCTTCATTCTGCCCCGACGTTCTTGTTTAATCCTAGGTTCGTCATGCGCAAATACGAAGCCCTCCAATGCGAGGACTTGTGATGCAAGGCTGCTGCAAGGCTGCTGGCCAGACACACGAGCAGCGCAGTGCGTAGTGGATCAAGCCTCCCAGGCAGCCACAGGCACAACAGGAGTCTCGGCCTGTGGCTTTTCGCCCATCTCCGCAGCAATCTCTGCAGCGCGCTCCTCACGCTGCTCCTTGGAGACGACCCTGTAGCAGCCGTCCTTCCACCACCACGCAATTAAGCCGGCCACGACGCCAAGGGCTAGCAGTGTAACGACGACGCCACCGGCAATGCTGGCACCATACAGCAAAGAGATGGCAAGGGCCACTCCGGGCAAGGCCACAAACATCACCAGGATGTAAATCAAAGGCACCAGGCGCCAATAGGAGGCGTAGAAGCCTAGCAGGCAGGCGGCCTTGACGGGGATCCGGCGCATGAATGGTACTGGGAACCAAATTAGGATTCCGAAGATATTGAAGAGCAAATGCACAAAGGCGATCTGCAAGCTGTCAGGCTTCATGACTGCGACGGCGGCAAGCATTGATGTGAACGTGGTTCCGATGTTTGCCCCCAGAGTCATCGGGAACATCTTGTGCACCGGCAGCACTCCAACCCCGCAAAGCGGAGTCAGGGTGGAGGTCGTCACGGAGCTGGACTGGACGATGAAGGTGATGGCAAGGCCGACCAGAATTGCTACATAATCGTTCATGTTCGTAGCGCGCATGATCACCTTCTTTGCAGTGCCCATGATGAGGCTGTGCAGGAGCTTCACCAAGCAGAACAGGGTGGCGGTGACGATGATCAAGGAGAAGATCAACCCGAAGATGCCGCCCGCGATATCACCCATGCCGGAGAAGGCACCTCCATCCAAGATAGTGCCAGCCTCGATGGACTGCGCATAAAACTTGTCAGCCTCCAAGTAGCACGTGTCCGAGCCGCAGCCGTGGTTCAAGAGCGGGAAGTAGGTGCTGCACTCTGCCAGCACCTCATAAGCATCCTTGTCGACCTTCTTCCAGTTCTTGCTCATGGAAGAGGAAACACAGAAGTAGTTGCTGCAGTCCATGGTGCTCGGGCAGCTTCCAGTCAGGCCAGTCGGCATGGCGTGCGCCTTAGGTGCACCCAAAGACAGCGACTTTGTCACGTCCTTGTTCGGGTCCACGAAGAGATCGGTGAAGGGGGCGACGATGAACTTGGTCGGAGACGTGAATGTCACATCCGTTTCAGGGCCCACAACAGCCTCTGTGATTCCTTTCGAGATGTAGTACAGGAGGCCACCCTCTCCGGCAATGGCACCAATGATCACCTCCTCCGGCAGCATGACGAGGACACTGAGGAAGTTGAACATGTCATGAACCTTGGTAGTTGATACGCAAGACCCAGTGACCGCTCAGTTCGACAGCAACAAGGGAAGACCATTTACCATTCAGTTGCATTAACGAATCAGAACAGCCATAACGTCAATAGTAGTTGACCTAGCAGCTGTAGCCCCGGAAAAAGCACGCTCGAGCTCAAGACGCTCACCAGCATGCGCCATCGAGACAATGGTGTTTGTCACGGACGTGCCGATGTTGGCGCCCATGATGATGGGAATTGCATACTTTACAGAAACTTGGCCGGCACCGACCAAGCCCACCACGATCGAGGTGCTGGTGGAGGAAGACTGAACCAGGACCGTCGCCAGAATGCCAACCATCAAACCCGTGATTGGATTATCAACGATGGTAAACAAGTCTCCAGCACCCTTGCCTCCAAGCACCAGGAAGGAGCTGCCCATCATGTCCAAGCCCATCAAGAAGAAGTAGATCGAAGCAAGAACACCGATGATCTTCGCGATAGTGATGAGGACAAGCTTTCCCTGGCTAGGCTTCGCGGCTTCGTCCATGGCGATCGGAGCTGACGTCAGGCAAAGAAAGGAGCGAAGTTAAGACTTGACCCGAAACTTTTCGGTTTCAACGGCAAATCGCAAAACGGCGTGACCAAGTCTCAACCCCCCACCCAAAAAAACAATCAACACAACGCAAGTTGCAGGCCACAATCCTTCGGTCTTTGCATGTGCACAATCATTCTTGCAGAGCATTGTCCCTCCCCGACTACCTCACCACGACGTGCACTTCACTTCGCCCATTCGGCGATATCCCGCTTCTTGGCTGATTCTGGCTGCCTCCTGCTTCCTGACGGCATCATAAAAACGACCTTGGCCTCCCACAGCGGTTCGACCGGACCTAAACCCTAAACCTTAAACCCCAAACCGACGTGCGAAGAGTGCTGTGTGGATTCTCGGATCGTCAACGGCAGCCTCGAGGCTGCGTGCCGGTTAGAACCGCATCATGAATGCGGCTGCCTCAAATCTGAGCAACTGACTTTGCGGTATATGTGATACTATGGTTATAATAAGGAACCCCCCAAAATAGTACAGAGGCCCCTGGAGGTCGTTTAATAGACTGACTTGGCTATCTGCTCTGCAACATGAAAGCGATATGAAGTGTGTGTTCGTAGGGTTCGTAGGCAGAACATCTGTTGGGTAATGCCGTGAAGGCTATTGAAAGAGCACCAATTGAAAACCTCAGTGGCATCAACGATATGAACTCACAACACTCCGCTGCGCAACAGTCACAAATGAACAAGAAAACAATAGAAAACATGAAAGCCTGTCTCATGAGAAAACTTGAAATCATGCGCCAGCGATTTTCCCACCACTCTCCCACGGAAGGCTGTCCGACGTTTCATAAACGACTATCGCACACACACGACGACTGAGTGTAAAAGGACGCAGGAGCCCGACCGCACAACGGAGCACAAAGCAGCAAACAACAATGCACGAGACGGAGCAGAGCAAACAGTAACCCTGGACACAGAGGAAAGCAGCAAACAGCAAACCAGGACATAAACGACCGTACAAAACAGGCACAAAGAAGCGACAACGCGAGGACGCAGGAGTCAGACAGCATGAAGCACTGGGAGCTCCAACCACACAAGATAGAGCACACAGAAACGAACAACTTCCAGCACTCACGCGTCTCCAAACCTTTTACTCTCCAATCGGGCACTCCGTTGTAAAAAAAATTGACACTGAATTTCGAAAAAACGCCTCTGGCACCTGTCGCTTTCGCAAGAATGCACTCGATCTTCTGAGAAACCTGAAGCCGACGAGCGGTTCGGAGTCGGCATGCTTTTAGAGCTAAGAGCATACTACGCTCCAATTGTCTCCATGGCGGAAAGGACACGTCGCAACCGAAACTTCCACCGGTTTGACTCCGAACCTTCTCGCAGTTGCTTCGACTTCCATTTTCAACGTGCCCACTGCGATCTTACCTTTGTGCTTCCTGCAGGCAAGCCTTTGTACTGATTGCGTATCCACTCCAACAACGTCGTTGGCACACATCACTTCCATCCGAAGTCAACCAATCGAGTGCTTCGACACTTTGTGAACAGAGCTGGGCTCCACCCGTCGCCCGAACACTGCTACGGTTCAACGTCGCGATTCCAAAGCTTTTTGTGCACTGTACAGAGGGCTGCAAGCGCTCGGCAGTCACGAAGTTGACAACAGAATTCGATCAAAGGGTTCGAAGTTGGTTTAGAGCAGAGCCCACAAACTTTCCCACTCAGAACACACACTGTCGAACATGGGATCGATTCTTTCAAAGAGACACATAACATAGGGACAAAACAAACAAGCCGCGTCGGTGAGGGTAGAGAGCATAGGTTTTTGGAATGTTCCCGAACCCTGGGTTCGGACTCCGGAGGGTGAGGGGGGGAAACATAACATCGGAACTCAGGGTTGAGCCCTGGGTTCGAACTTCGCGAATTTAGGTTCAACCTGGGGTTCGGTTTCTGTGTTCGAACCCTGGGTTCGGGGAACTCTATGTTCGAACCCTGGGTTCGGGGAACTCTATGTTCGAACCTTGGGTTCGGGGAGCTCTATGTTCGAACATAGGGTTCCGCGAACCCAGGGTTCGAACATAGAGTTCCCCGAACCCACCTTCTCCAAGACGAAAAAAAGAGAAGCCACGCAATCGCTTTGGGGAGTGAACAGCAAGGAAGAATCGACAGGAGATCTTTCTCCAACACGAAAAAAGGAGAAGCCCACACGAAATCCCTGTAGGTGGTTTAAAAGCGACGAAAATACGAGGAAAAGGCACATAATCGCTTTAGGGAGGGAAAACAAGGAAGAACCGCCTGAAATCTTTCTCTAGAGAAAAGCAAGGAAGAAGAATCAACTAGAAGTCTTTTTCCAACACGAAAGAAGCAGAAGCCCGTACGAAATTAGGGGGTGTAAATGCAAAGGAAGAACAATGAAATACATCGAAACGAACACACAGCATGCAATCGATTTGTTTTGGCGTCTGCGGGCCTCGTCGGCTGCGGCAGCAGCCCGACCGCACAACGGAGCACAAAGCAGCAAACAACAATGCACGAGACGGAGCAGAGCAAACAGTAACCCTGGACACAGAGGAAAGCAGCAAACAGCAAACCAGGACATAAACGACCGTACAAAACAGGCACAAAGAAGCGACAACGCGAGGACGCAGGAGTCCGACAGCATGAAGCACTGGGAGCTCCAACCACACAAGATAGAGCACACAGAAACGAACAACTTCCAGCACTCACGCGTCTCCAAACCTTTTACTCTCCAATCGGGCACTCCGTTGTAAAAAAATTGACACTGAATTTCGAAAAACCGCCTCTGGCACCTGTCGCTTTCGCAAGAATGCACTCGATCTTCTGAGAAACCTGAAGCCGACGAGCGGTTCGGAGTCGGCATGCTTTTAGAGCTAAGAGCATACTACGCTCCAATTGTCTCCATGGCGGAAAGGACACGTCGCAACCGAAACTTCCACCGGTTTGACTCCGAACCTTCTCGCAGTTGCTTCGACTTCCATTTTCAACGTGCCCACTGCGATCTTACCTTTGTGCTTCCTGCAGGCAAGCCTTTGTACTGATTGCGTATCCACTCCAACGACGTCGTTGGCACACATCACTTCCATCCGAAGTCAACCAATCGAGTGCTTCGACACTTTGTGAACAGAGCTGGGCTCCACCCGTCGCCCGAACACTGCTACGGTTCAACGTCGCGATTCCAAAGCTTTTTGTGCACTGTACAGAGGGCTGCAAGCGCTCTGCAGTCACGAAGTTGACAACAGAATTCGATCAAAGGGTTCGAAGTTGGTTTAGAGCAGAGCCCACAAACTTTCCCACTCAGAACACACACTGTCGAACATGGGATCGATTCTTTCAAAGGGACACATAACATAGGGACAAAACAAACAAGCCGCGTCGGTGAGGGTAAAGAGCATAGGTTTCTGGAATGTTCCCAAACCCTGGGTTCGGACTCCGGAGGGTGAGGGGGGGAAACATAACATCGGAACTCAGGGTTGAGCCCTGACTCGCTCCCTAGAAACACACAACCGCATACAAAAAGCCTAACTAGCAAGAACAAGAACACAAAGCGGTGAAACAAGCTGCGACTTGCGGACTTTGCCAACAGAGATCGTTCAGCTACTGGTCCGCAGCGTCAATATGTTATGACATCATCCCCGCTCACTGGCCCTGCCCTCCGCAAAGCCTGGAGAGCGCAATGGCCCAATACATTCATGAGGCCCTGCTCACCGCAAACACTGGTGAGAGCAATGGCCGCATGTCCGTGAAGCCATGCACATGGATGCGACTTGGGCCTTGCCAGCAGAGATCGTTCCGCTTTTGGTCCGTGGCGTCATATGTTATGACATCATCCCCGCTCACTGGCCCTGCCCTCCGTAAAGCCTGGAGAGCGCAATGGCCCAATACATTCATAAGGCCCTGCTCACCGCAAACACTGGTGAGCGCAATGGCCGCATGTCCAAGCACATTGATGCCTCCCATGGCCCAAGTGGCCCGCCGGCAGGATCAGACACGCTCGGCAAACACAGACCGCCGTGGTCAGTCGCAGATCAAAACTGCGATGACGGAGAGTCCTTTCACCGGCCATACGAGTCAGTGCACGAGACGCACAATGAGTCCCACTTTGCGCAAAAGCATCGAAAGCCAGTGGCCTGCCTGATATAAAACCAAAACAGGCTGCACTCCATGCAGGCCTTGTCAGGATCCCGCCAGCTATCGCACGAGCGACGTGTTCCGCCCCAATCCAAGGCAGGCCTGGTTTGAAGCCCTCTTAGTCCGTATACGTTCAAGTTCCCAGTCAAGATATAAATAGAGAAATATCCATCCGATAGATATTCCAAAATGGGAGCAGACGGAATCGAAATATAATTCCATTCCGAAAGATAGAGAAATGTGCACGCACCAAAACGACATGTTTTCTCGAAAGGAAATGCCGAGTCAACGATCGACCAACCCGACGAAACCCCCAGCCAATGCAGCAAACGTTCAAAACCCCGTCCCACCGTGGAGAGCAAGCTCCAAAGGGAAAGGGGAAACGCACTGGTCAGGGGGAAGGGTTTGAAAGGGTCGAAAGCCGTACCGTAACTACCCCCCATGGCGGGTGCAAGGGGATGGTGGTGGGTGAAAAATTTTGACCAGGAACGGAAGTTGAACCAAAAAGGCAAACGAAAGCGAAATTCAACACTGCCACGTCCAAGCATGCGCAAAGGAAAAAGGCATGTGTTGAAAACGAAAACTTGCCTTCCGGGCTTTGAGGGCTAGCAAACCAAATCGTTTCAAAAACGAAAATCGTTTGAAGCCCTCTTAGTCCGTATACGTTCAAGTTCCCAGTCAAGATATAAATAGAGAAATATCCATCCGATAGATATTCCAAAATGGGAGCAGACGGAATCGAAATATAATTCCATTCCGAAAGATAGAGAAATGTGCACGCACCAAAACGACATGTTTTCTTGTTGAAACTAAAGGCTTCTCAAGCCTTCCTTCCCACTCTACTCTCTAACACACTTTTCTCACTTCGCGGGCTGACTTGCTTAAGCCTTCGTGTCGCGGTTCACACACATGTTTCATGTGTTCTCGTGATTACTCTACACACTCTACTTGGGACTACGTGCACTAGGTTACAAACGAACACCCCGCCTCAGAAAGTTCTTGCGGGTTCCTAGGGTGTTCTTGGAAACTGCTAGGGCTTACTGTACAGTGCTTCTGCTAGGGACTTTCGTCTCCGTTGTTCTTGGTCTTTTACCTAGCTGCACTCCTGCCCTGTTGCTACTTAGGCCTTCTATGTCTGTACATTGGCCTTCTTGAAAAACCTACTCTGTATATACAGCTACGTTCTAGTTAGGTCCAGCCTATGGACTCTTTGCGGGGAGGCCCGTACCCCGGTTTCCTTCTGCCCTTACGTAGCCTACGGGCTTTTCTTCTTTCGGGCTTCTTCTCTTTGTTCTTGGCTTCTCCGGCTTCTTGCCACTTCTGGCCCTTGTACCTTCCTAGCCTGCCTGTTGTGAAACTTCTTGTGGGACTCTGGAAGGTTATAGCTTACCTAGGCTTACTGCCCCAGTTTGCTACGTCTATACATTTGCTCACACTTTGTACATGAATTCTTGCGCTAGTATACATCAAGTCTTACGTTGCTTAGCTATGTACATATGTACAGGCGTTCACTGCTTGACCTGCTCGATCATTCCTTCTCGGGATTCTTTCACTGGGTCTGACCCAGTTCTTGGACTTCTTGCCTTTACCCTTTCCTTTGGGTGTCCACTGGTCCCAGTGGTTCTGCTGCGCCCACTCTTCTGGCGATTGCCAGTAGCCTTTGTTGTTCGGGTTCGCGTTCTCGTACCAGTTGCTGCCGTCGTCGTTGGTGTTCCAGTTCTCGTTGTTCCACTGGTCGTTGTACCACCAACCGTCGTTGTGTCCGTCGTCCCAGGAAGGGCCTTTTCCCTTGGTTCCTGTGTTGTCGCTCTTGCCCTTCATGCCGATGCGTCGCTGCACCTCTTCCTCGATCTTCTCGTTCTCCTTGGTCTCGAGAAATTTATCCAATTCCTTTCCGTCTGTAAACCACATGTTGTGTCTTCTGTAGCACTCCGTCACCTTGTTCCAAAGGAGGCGGCCTTTCACCGGAGCGTTCTTGATTCTCGTGCTTCCTTTCTTGTCCTCGCACTTCGCGCGGTACTCTTGCGTCTTCTTGTTGAACTCCCACACGTAGCCAAGCTGCGTGAACTCAGCTATGTCGTTGGGGTCGACGGTAGCTTCGTCTCCTTGGTTGCTTGACGGCTTCTCTTCTTGGTCTTCTGTCTCTACCTGCTTTGGCCTTTTTCCTTTCTTCTTCTCTTCCTCTTTTGCTTGCGCTTCTTTCCTCTCTTTCTCTTCTTCTGCTTTGCTCTTGTACGCTTCTTCTGTCTCTTCTTCACCTTCGCTTCCAGACAGGGCTGCACCTATGGTTTCCTTGAGGCTTTTGACCTTCTTCTTGTACTTCACGATCTTGTCCTTAGCTGCAAGTAGAAGTGCGTCCACTTCCTGTGAGTAACCTTTGAAGTACTGGTAGTCGTCCTTGAGGCTCTTGTAGTCGTACTGGAGGTCGTCGAGCTTCTGGTTCCTTACTTTCTCTTCTTGCTTTAGTACTTTAAGCTCTCTCTCCAGGTCCTTCTTTGCGTCGCCCACGTATTTCTTGGCGTACTCTTCTCTCTCCTGGTCGTAGCCGGCGGTTCTTTCCTGGGCTTTTCTCTCTCTCTTCTCTGCCTCTTTCTTCTTCTTTTCAACCTCTGCTTCCTTTGCTTTGACGTTCTCCTCAGCTTCTTCAAGGGCTGTCTCCTTCTCGCTTAAGACCTTGGCTTGCTCTTGGAGGGTCTCTTGGTCTTTCTCTAACTTCTCTTCTCTTTCTGTAACTTTGTCTTCCTTTTCCTTCACCTCCTTCTGCTTCTTCAAAAACCTTTTCACTGTCTCCTCAAACTCTGTCTTTTGGTTTCCGAACTCCTCCTTTTCCTTCTCCAGGCTTTCCTCAACCTTCTTCAACTTCTCTGCTCTCTCTGTCACTTCTTTCTTTGCCTCGTCGAAGGAGTCCACGTCGTAGTTCACCTGAGCGGCAGGAGCTTCAGTCTTCGCTTCGTCTTTCTCTGCTTTCTTCCTCCTTCGGTTCTTCTTCTTCTTCTCTCCACTTCTGCTTCCTGAGCTGCTTTCCTCTTCTTCACCGCTGCTCCTCTCTTCTCTCTTCGGCTTCTTGTGCTGCTGTGGCTTTCTCATCTCGTTCACGACAAACCATGCCGCCATGCACACCATGGCGAGCGTCACCAGGACTTCCAGAAGCGACATGCTTCCAGGACTGCTTGGGACTTCTTGTGGGCTTGCTACTTCTTGAGCTGCGGCGAAAGGTACGTAGGCTGCCTCAGTCTTTCCAAACAAACTCGAAAGTGCAAACAACATGCTGCTTTTGTTCTTCATGATCTTCTCGAGTCTTCTCACCACTTGTGCCTTTTCTTCTTCCTCTCGCTGTTGCTCTCCAACTCTTCCTTCGCTGTTGCACATGCCGATCATGTTCAGGAGAAACTTCACTCTTTTCGTGCTGAGAGGCTTTGTTCCTAGGTCTGCTGTGTTTTCCTTTGTACCGACTGCGTGTACAGTAAGCTTGCCTTCGCGTATTGCTGCTTGTAGCCAAAGTAACCGAATCTGCAAGTGCTTGACTCTTCCTGTTCCTTGGCGGTTTGTGATTCCGCGGCACGCGGAACTGTCTGTGTATGCTTTGAGTAGTACTCGTTCTCCTGTAAGGAAACGAACTGCTGCGTGTAAACCTATTCCTTCACTTGCTGCTCCTGTAAGTGCCATGTATTCTGCTTCTGCTGAGCTTAATGCTATTGACTTTTGTGTCCTGCTGTAGCTGTAGAAATATGCACCGTCCAGGTAGAACATGGCGCAACTCACTGACTTCCTAGTCTGCTTGTCTCCGGCCCAGTCGGAGTCACTGAAAACTTCGAGCAAACGTTCGCGTGGTTGTTCTCGAGGTTCTTGTAGTTCTTGTGGTTCTTCGGCGCGGTGACGTAGAGCTGACGTTCCTGGGCTGTTCCTGTGGTACGTAACGGCGTAGTCTGACGTTCCTTTGAGGTAGAGCGCCAAGTGCTCCAACTCCTTTCTTTTGCGTTCCGTTGGCTTCGTCATGGCAGCACTTAGGCTACGTACTGCGAACTGAATGTCCGGACGGTCGTGCGCCACGTACAACAAAATGCCGACACAACTTCTGTACGTTCTCGAGTGTTCCTCGTCCAGTTCTTGGGATACGTCAGGTTCCTGACTAGCCGGTGTGCAAGGTGAGTTCTTGGCCTTCTTCTTCTCCAGCTTGAGGATCTCCACGAGTTTCTTCACGTACTTGCTATCGCTATGTACTCGTAGTTCATGATGTTCGTACGTGTACTTCCTTTTGAGAAACTTCACGGTCTCTTCAGAAAATCCTTTCTCGTAGTCTTCCTCGTTCAGAAGAGGTCCTTCAACTTGTAGGTTCACTTTCTTCTTGAGGTTCTTGAGGATTGGTTCGATGACTTCCTTCTTTCCTGCAAACTGCAAGTCATCTACATGCACAATGCAAACTGCAACCACTTTTCCTTGTCGTAGAAGACGGTAAAGTGCTGGAACTGCTGTACAACGCTCAAACTTCTCTTCCACCAAAAGTCCATCACAAAAGTCTGACCAAAGACTGGATGCGTCGCGTTGACCTGGCAAAACTCTTCCTAACTTCCAACACCAAGTTCCAGGGCTGCGTTCTTGTTGTTCCTGCATTGCTTGTACGACGTGAGCTGCTTCTTCAGGTACTCGACACAAACAAGGTGTTCTTTGAGGGACTTGTAAAAACGCGTCCTTCACGTCGACACTGTAGATCGCCCAGTGATTGGCGAGAGCCAGCATGGGCACCAGTTTTGTAATTCCTGGGCTTGTCGCAGGGGAAAATATATCTTCCCTTTTTCCTTCTGTCTTGTATTCTCTGGCTACTAGTCTGGCACGTCGTTGCCAGCATCTTTGAATCTGCTTGGGCTTTGTTGTTCCTTCTTTGGCTTCTTCAACTTCAAAACCTGTAGCTTCTCTGAACCTCCAATCTTTCACCAACTTCGTTGTCAACCACTTGTGAAGTTCTTGCTCTGAGTCTACCAGAGGTACGTTCTCAGTTGCTTCCTGAGGGTCCGTAGAAACCAACGAAATAACTCCCATCTTTGTTAACCTCTTGATTTCCTTGACTGTAGCTTCATCATCCAACTTCTGAAGAAAAGCTGGATCCACGTTCGGTGGTCCTTTCTCCTCGTCGAAGAACTCGACAGGGACCTTGGTAGAAACTTCTGTTGGTTCACTCTCTGTATCCTCTTCTTCTTCTTCCGACTCGTACACAAACTCATCATCTGCTTCGTAGACTTCATCATCATGAGGCATGTTGAGGTAACCGTCTGTTTCCTCTGCTCTGTTGACCTGCTTTCGTAGCTTGCTGGGTGAGCTTGGTTCCTCAGGCTCAAGACTGTGCTTGCTTGCTTCTGCTCTTGGTTCAGCTGGTGCTGAAAGTGCTTCTGCTGAGGCTGTAAGTGGTTCAACTGCTCTGAGTTCCTCCAAAAGGGTATCGTCATCAACTTCAGCTCTTCTTTTTCTATCTCTCGTCACACTCATGCTGCTGCCTTCGCTTTGTTCCTCTCTGTCTTCAAGTGCTCGCTGCTGCTCTTCACTGCTGTCCTCCGAACTCGGAGGGTCGCTAGCGGCCTCGTCGTTCTCGAGCTGTTCGCGTTCTTCCTCGGCAACAGGGGGCAGGATGCTTAGCTGTGGTCGTTGTCTTTGCTTCTTCTCTGGAAGTACTCTTGCTCAAAGGAGTGGTGTGTTGAGGTTCCAGGTATGGACCTCAATGCTGCTTGTTCTTTTGGAGTCGTACTGTTCTGGTAGTGGTCTCACGCTGCGTGTGATATGTATGCCATCAGGCTGTGCAACGATCCATGTGTCTTGCTCTGTCTTGCCTAAAAATATTCCTGCGTTCCATATCCTGTCACCTTTCTTCTTAATCTTCAACCTCTTCGCCATCACAACAGTACCAAAGGGTACAAGCTTCCCTGAGTAGGGGTATCCGTGGATAACTTCCTGTGCGTTCTTCCTGTGGAGCTGCTCACTGCGAACCTGTTGAGTAGCCAGCAGGCGTGTCTAAACGCCCAGCTTACTACTGCGTGCTCGTGTGGTATTCCCAGCTGTGTTCTTTCTCTGAGTTCATCGAGAATGGTGTTCGCTTGCCTCCGTACTGTTTGTATTGCTCTTTCTGCGGCTCCATTGCTTTCGTGGTCGTAAGGAATGCTTTCCTGTAGTGTTGTAGAAAGTCCAAGGCTGCTGCGTACTTTCTGTACTTTGTCCTTGAGTGCTTTGGCTGCGTTCTCGTTGTCTGCTTTGAGAACGAGGGTGTTGTACCCGAGCTGCGTGGTGAACTGCACGAGTGCTTCCGCGAGATGCGTCGTGCTTCCTGCACCTCCTTTCCTCTTGCAGGGCACCGAAAGAACTGCCTTGCTCCAGCTGTCCACAGCGACAAGAGTCACTGCTGGTGGCTCTTCACTTCCTGTGGTGCTTGTATAGCAAAAGTCAAAACTGATGACGGGCTTCGCGGAATCCGTAGAGCTGCTTGGCTTGCTCAATCCTTTCTTGTGGTTGTCTTCTCGTGCTTTCATAGCAACGCAATGGGGACACCAAGGCTGATACGGAAGGTGCGTCAAGTTGTGGTACGCTCTCTCCTCTTCCGTTGGTTCCTGTGGTGGTGCTAGGTGGTATGCTTGGTGGTGTTCCCGTTGTTCCTTGTGCTGCGTGCTGAGCCTTTCTTCTCTGACTGCTGTGGCGAGTCTCTTCAAGAGCTGCTTCTTGCTTCCTGTTGTCTTCACTCTGTACTCTCTGCAAAGTGCTTGTAGTTCCTTAAGACTGCTTTTCTGCGCTGTGTACTCGACGCCTTCGTGGTAGAAGCTTTCCTCCAAAACTTCAACAACTTCTTGTGGTGCTTCTTGGTCTGCTGGTGCTTCTCTCATCTCTTCGTCTTTATTCTCCTCTGCTTCTGGTGGTGCTGCTGAATCTTCCTTCTCTTTGTAGTGCTCTTCCTTCTTCTTCTTTAGCTCCTCTGCTGCAGCTTCTGCTTTTAGGTCTTCAACAACTCCTGGCTTCACACGAAACCTTGTTTGACCAAACCACGGTAAACGGAAGTGTTCACGTAGAGGTAGGCGGTCTGCTCTCCAGTCGTCGCTGTGTTCGTAGATCTCTGTACTGTAAATGCAGTCTCCTTGGGTATACCTGCTGTTCTCGAGATCTCCAAGGAGGACAGGGCAGTTGGCAACTCCTGTCGGGTCAAACAGTACAGTTCTTGGTACTACGTGGTGACGAACAACTTCTCCCTTCTCGAGGTCCATTCTCCAGTAGTCACGACCATGACTTTCTTGGTCTGCTCGGTCTCCAGCAGCGTAGGGGGTGCCAAGGATCCAAAGTGGAATTGGCTTTGCTGAAATGGCTGTAACCACTTCCTTTTCTCCTTCTGCAAACTCTTCAAAAGGGTCTGCCTTCTCGGAGTACTTTCTTGAAACTTCAACTGCTCTCCATCCTCTCTCTTCTTTCACCAAAGTGCTTCTGTACGGAAAGTGCGTAGGGCTGTACATGAGAGATGGGTTCTCATAGCTGCATTGAGTGGCGTACTTCACGATCACCATGCTGTCTGTGTTGTGCCAACCAGGTTCTTCTCTGTTCACTGCTTCCTGAACGTGCTTGTTGAGCTGAACAACTGTGCGAACCATCTTGTAGTTGTTGCTGCTGTAACTTCTGCTTCTTGAAGGAGTTTGTACGTAGGCATAGGCTGCCAAGCTGTTCTTGTGGAGATGCACTGGTATTCTTGAGCTTCCATCTGTAAGACACATACCTTCTTCTTC
This sequence comes from Symbiodinium sp. CCMP2592, assembly GCA_905221615.1. NCBI lineage: Eukaryota > Dinophyceae > Suessiales > Symbiodiniaceae > Symbiodinium > Symbiodinium sp. CCMP2592. The sequence continues at coordinate 827,179 of CAJNDT010001225.1, read as the reverse complement.
GTTCACTCGCAACTCCCAACCTTCTCGAAACAGCTTGCCTATGGCCATCAGCGGGTTGATCACCGAGGCAACGGTGAAGGCTTCCTGGATGCGACAAAAGCTTCCGTCGTCATCAAAGAACGTTAAGTTCAGCATCCTTCTGCCTTCCGTCTTTATTGCCTTTCCTTGTGCGTCCTGAATGGACGAAGGGCGAACCTTCAAAGGGGTTCCTTCTTTTCCTAGCCAAGAGGGCACAAGAGAAACGTCTGCGCCAGAATCCAGGATAACTTCGATTCTTTGGTGAAGATCACTTTCCTGGAAAAACTCTTCCTCTACAACGCGTACTGAGAGAACTTCTTGTGGTGGTAGTGCTTCACGTCCAAGGTACCAGTTTAGTAGAGGATCTTCTTGTTCTTCTTCGCTCTCTTCTCCTTCTGACAAAACAAACTCTTCAGCTTCCGTCACTCTCAAGACTCTTCCAAAGTACTCGATCTCGAGCTCTTCTTCGTCTTCGTCAAGTTCAAAAACTTCAGGGTACGTGACGGGATCGTTGTCCATGTGGTACATCGCGATTTGCCGAACTGTTGGCTTAGCTGTAGACTTCGCGCTTGTAGTTCTTGTTGTTGTGGCTGCCGAAGCGCTACTGCTTGGAACTGTAGTAGGCTGCGTCCTGACGCTTTGCTCGTCTTCCTCCTGTGCGTTCCTGACGTTCTGCTGCATGTCTCTCTGCTTGAGTCTGCAATTGGCTTCATAGTGTCCAGGCTTTTGGCAGTAATGACAAACACCAATTCCTGGGTTGTTGTAGCCTTTACCTTTTCCTTTGCTGCTGTAGCCTTTTCCCCCGCCTTTGCCATATCCTCGGCCTCTGCCTTTTCCTTTTCCTCGTCCTTTTCCTTTTCCTCGGCCTTTGTAGTAGTACTGGCTTTCTCCTTTTCCTTTTCCTTTGCCGAAGCCTTTGCCTTTGCTGTACTTGCCAAATCCTTTTCCTTTCTTTCCTTTCCCTTTATCTTTTCCTTTGCCTTTATTCCACCATTCCACTCGTGAAACATCCATGTCTGCTTGTCCTTGGTGGTCCTTTCCTGAGTTGATAAGGTCTGTGGTAGTCCACCTTGCTGCTTGCTCGTAGGAGAGGAGGTACTGTCGTAGTGTACCGTAGTTTGTGGTCTCTTTCTGGTTGAGTAGAAGATGTTGTCTCATGTTCCCTTCAGTTCCTCCAAGGATGATGGAAATCTTCATGTCGTCCGCAACAAGGTCTCCACTCGCTCTCTCGTACTCTTCAATCAACTCCTCGAACTTCAAAATATTTTCTTGTGTTGACCTTTGCTTGTCGAACCTGTAGTGAAGAACTCCGTTAAGTAGTTGTAGAGAACGTGCACGGTTGTGAGGCTGATGTTCCTCCACCAACAACCTCCATGCTTCGAAACCGTTCTCGTTGGGCACTTGTTTTAGAGTTCGTAGAGGACGACCACGTGTATAGCTGGTGAGAATGGAATGTAGCTTTCTTGAGAGTGCTTGTTCACCTGGGTTAAGTTTGCTCCATTCCCATGATGCTTCTCTTCTATCCATCTCGACTGCGTTGATCTTCTCAAGGATGTCGTTGTTGAGAGCGCCTATCCAACTTCTCAGCTTCAACCGAAACTCTAGAAAACCATCACGCTCTTCCTTGTATGTAGTAGGGCCAAAGACTTCTGGAGATTTGATCATCTTATTCCTTATTTGCACACCGGAATCCAATATGTTTTCTATGGAATAATATATCCATATAAATGTGCGAAGGTCCCTTGCTCGCGCAACTCTATTTTTCCACGTGGGATGCTACACTCCGTGCCGTCTTCCTTCAGACGGCTAAGGGGTAGGCTCAAACAATCTGGGTCGGGAGGGCGGGACAAGTTTTCCCCGTGCCCACACTTGAGAGGAAAGTCGCCGGAGCCACACTTCATCTCACTGCCCGGAAAACTTGCAAACGTGATTCCTAATTTCAGTTTAAAACGAACATGAAATTTGTGCAAAACTGAATAAGGAGTTCATCCTTTCTGCTTCGGGAAGTTTAAAGGAGTAAACTCTTATTCCTTATTTGCACACCGGAATCCAATATGTTTTCTATGGAATAATATATCCATATAAATGTGCGAAGGTCCCTTGCTCGCGCAACTCTATTTTTCCACGTGGGATGCTACACTCCGTGCCGTCTTCCTTCACCCCGATCATCTACGGCATGACCTGGTCCCACGGAATAGCACGCCTTGCAGCACCTCTTTTTAAAAGAGGCTCAAATTCCAGCCGTGAGGGATTGTCTGCTATGTTGCAAGCAGTCGGTACGCGAGCGAACCACGTCTTCAGCTGCAACGTGGTTTCAAGCTGAAGGAAAGATTCAATCACAGAGTTGGCGAGTGCGCTACCGCCAAAGGTTCGGATCAGAGAATGGCGAGCACCATCATTGTCAAGATAGAACACTACTTGAGCTCCTTTCAAGCGATCGGCCCAAATGATAAGGCTGATCAGTGCTGGAATCAACTCAAGCTCGAAAATGGGATTCGCACTGATGCTCAAAAGCTGCTGCATCAAATCGCTTGGAACTGCCTCACCGAAGAACTCGCACGGAGTACCAGAGGCATTCACAAGGACGCCTCCGACACCTCCCGTGCCTTCCTCTGGATTGCAAGCCCCGTCAGTGAAAACGATCAGCGTTGTGATGAGGTTTCGCTCGACAACTAAAGGCTGGCTCATGGCTATTCTTTCACGCAGCCACGTCAACGCCCACATCAAATCTTCAGTAAGATTCTGAGGGGCAGACTTTTCCACGCACTTTGCAACAACTCGCTGAGCCCGATTAGAAACCCTTCCAAAGGTGAAACCCTCGAAGAAAACCATACGACCCCTAAGGCGTTCGGCAGCCTTCGAGTCGATCTTTCCTTCCTGAAGGATGGTTTGGATGTACTCGGTGAGCTCTTCCTTTCGCTTCTGAGTATGACCCACACGAAGGATCCGCTGCTTCACACAAGACAGATCAACAGAGAGGCCGAGCATGTTGAAGGTAACTCCGAAGGGTTCGGCTTTGGACCCGTCCTTGGCGAAGCGGAAACCAAGCAGGTCAAACAAAGTTTCCACAGTCCACTGGGCGTTCGATTCCAGGCTCTTCGCAGAAACTATGCTGTAGTCATCGAAAAAGGCAGACCAGAATAGCCTGAAAAGGACTATTCCGATCTTCCACAAGGCGACACTTATCCTTAGGAAAGCAGCGACTGACCCCACCCCTCCGAAGGGGAGGGCGTTTACGCCCAGGAAGCTCGGCTTGTGGTGGCCTGGCCTGTTGACAGCAATGCGTAGCCTTTCACGGTCAGCAGCACACACACCAAATTGCTTGTACGCTGCCGTAAGGTCGAAAGTTCGGCCGCAGCACTCAGGCATAACACCGGACACGACATCAAAAGCATGAGCCATCATGGCCGCAAGCTTATCTATCGTATGCAAGCAAAACTTTTCCAGCAAGCCCACTGTCGCGTTTAGGCCGCAACAAGAAAGGTCATCGATGACCCTCAATTTGTTCTGCATGATTCCGAAGCGCATAGCAATCGAGACCATCTCAGGAACCGGCCCTTCCTCAAGCCACACCCAACCTGCGTCAATCTCCTTTTGGGTTTCAACCCAGGTGGATTCTTCAATTTCGGAATTCTGCCTCCTGGACAGCTTTTGCAAGGTTGCTTTGTTCAAGCCCTTCGACAAAACTCCCAACGTCTCGACACTGAATTTGGGCCTTCTGGACCTCGGCACAAACTCACCCGACGCAGGAAGCCAGCCCGACAACTTGAAACCTTTGCATATATCAGAAACAAGGTCAACATCCTCACACCCTGCGGCCCTCATCATCTCTTGGAGAAGCAAGAGCTTCTTTCCTTTAAGTATGGGCCGCAGGTGATCAGGGAGATTTCGGTGAAGTTCCTGCTCCTTTTCCCTGAGGGCACCTGCACGACCAATCCAAAACTTCATTGCATCAATCCTGAAGGCCGCAAGTTCTGCCGGGGGAGCCTCAAAGTTAGCACGTGCACTAACTGTGACGAAAGGCTCAACATGGACTGCCAAGGACCGTGGGTGTCCTGCCGCAATAGCTCTCTCAACAAAGACATCTTCAGAGCACGGTACACCGACTTGCACAAGCTCTGCACAAGCAGGCGGATGCAAAGGGTCCAAGCCCACGATGTTTGTTTTTAGCTTGCCAACTCCTTCGAGGAGACTCTTCAGCGAACCCCACTCACACACGCGTCTCGAGAAGATTCTGGAGCCCTTTGGAAGGGAAGAAAGCACAGCTTCCAACGGCTTGTCATTTTGCACTGGCACAACAAAATCCAACGTAGTGTCAAACTCCCACACAAGCGAAGGCAAGGAGTTTCCCCTGGGTTGAGTGCCCAGATTTATCCTGGCGACATTCGCAGAAGGATCCTGTATTGCCTGTGCAAGCACACGTGGCCCGAAGGACAAGCTGGGATGCGCATGGACGATGCAACCAATGATACGATCGACGAGGAGCGGCGGAAATTCGGGTTCATCTGCTGTGATGAAGCTCACCCGCTTCCTTTTCGAAATGAAAGGTCGCCACGGTTTGTGCTCGTGCGACCCGTCACAGCGACCCGCAAGCATGCCAAAAACGTCCTGTGACGACCAAAGCTGCATCAACTTGGGTCTGTGACCTCCATGCACACAGGCATGGAATTTTACAAAGTGACCCTGCACATGATTTGTCACCTTAGCACAGAAGGAGGTGTCCCAATAACGGCTGTTAGAAGGACTCTCCAGGACTGTCAGGATTCCAAGATCACAAGCCTCACATGCAATGTTTGCAAGCTGATCAAACAGTTGATTTGCACGCTCAACCTGGAGTTTATCACGACCACGCAAAGTCGGCAAGCCATCCGGATGCAACGCCGACCTCAAAGCATTTGGCATCTTCAAATCAAGTTCAGCAGAACCAGGCTTATGCCGTTCACGCATGAAAGATGCGGTGCCCACCGGAGGTGAGATGAAAACACAGATGACGTGATGATACTCAACTCGCAAGAAATCGACAACTGCTTCAGCCTGGGCTGGATCACTCAAATCCATGATGACAACTTGTTCACCAGCCCGCCTTCTAGAGGAATCAACTGCAAAAGGCCGGAAGCCTAACTTAGCAGCTGCCTTACTAAGAACAGCTGTCCCAGCGCACAACTCAACGAAGTACATTCCCGCCGCCGACTGCTGGACACTGCTGGCATCACGCTGCGACGGCCTAACAGGGGAGAGGCACCTAGGGTCCCAGGAAACCACAAAAGGGCCTAAACCCAAAGGAGACACAGAAAACCCGAGCCGCTCAGCGACAGCTCGTAATTCAGGCCGGAGCTCCTCGCACTGACGCACCGAATAAGCAAGCATGACAACTCTGCGACCTTCCCACGGCCTAGTCTCATGAAAATCTTTAGGCTTCGAGAAAAAGGTGGGGCCGGCGGCCACATCAAGCAGGCATCCCTCCAAAGAAGGGTCATTCAACGAAGCGACATCACCTCCAACCTTCTGAAACCAAAGTTCACCGTTCTCAAAGTCCGTCAAAGGCACCAACAATGTAGGGCCATCACGATTGTTCTCGTCGCGGTGCAATCCTGAGGCAAGATTTTCATGGATTGCAAGTGAAGAGTAACTGAATGCAGGGCACACCCGACTCACAAGCAGGTTGAAAACCTTGATAGAAAACGGGAACATGTCCATAGTCCTATGCAAACCCAAAATACCGCCACGCCGGTAGACGCCCATGCTGAATCGAGCTCCACCCGATCCCTGAAATGCCCTAGGAGGATTTTGCGCCTCCTGAGGCAAAAGCTCCAAAAGATCCAGAGCTGCACTGGCTGTCAAGCACGACGGCTGCCGCAAGAGAAACTTCGCAAGAGCTTCAGGATCAGTGAACTGCGGCCTATTTGGGCGAGGACTAGAACCAAATTTAGGGGTATCAGGTGACACTGCCATTGGCACTTCCAGCTGACCGCTGGGCTTGGGTGAAATTTGCGCCTGGCCTTCACAAGGAGATTTCCTCGGCTCGACCTGCGACTTCATCGAGTAAGAGCCCTCGCCTTCAACGCTTGCAACTTCTCTTGAAGAAGTGTCTTATCATTCAAGATTGACCCTTCCGCCGGTCCCCGCACCTGCTCGAGAGCACGGTACACCAACGGCCGAGTCTGCTCTCCAGCGGCTGCTGCACCAAAAGTGCAGTCCTCACTGTGAGAAGAATCATGCAACACAACGGGCGACAATGACTCAGATAGTCACTCTTGCGCCTTGGCTTTGCACGACACTGCTGAATGCCCCGGCCTATGACACTTCGCACAGATGTGAAGGCCGCGGACACACTTAAGCCCTCCCTTGCACTTCTCAGTCTTAAGAGAGCAGCCTGAGGCAAGATTGAAATCCCAACAAACATTTCCATCTTCTGTCCTGCAAGAGTACTGCTTCAACTCTTCTGGCACAGTCCTACGGATGCGCGCCTTCACCTTCGCCTTTGCTTTTGCCTTGGCCTTCCCCTTCGGGACGGGCTGGGAGGAACTCCCCGCCCCATCATCCACAGGCACTGCCAAGACAGGAGCTGTCTGCTTCGGAAGCGGCAACAGGAACTGCTGAAGACGGACATCATACATCATTGCTGAAAATTTTGCATCAAGCGGCGAAACCCCGAGCGAGTCCACCTTGAAAGGAGGCACAGCCTCCCTGGCCAATAGCAGAAAAAGCTCCTTATCCGCACGCATGCATTGATTCAAACTGACTGGGCTATAACTCGGTGGCGGGGTTGCTGAAAGGCAATCCAGCATCTTCTGAACCCACCTCTGATGCACATCCCAGGACAGCAGGTGACAGTTGTCAAAAGCTATGCCTCTTCGCATCATGGCCCACTGAAAACGCAGAGGATCCGAAACATCACAAGCGATAGCCTGGTCACCAGGCCCCACCTTTATGACGTTTTGTTCCACCTGCAACAAAGAGCTCCTATCCTTGCCCAATGCAAGGACCTCAGCTTCCCTCTTGGCACATTTCGACGCAGGGATCCAAGTAAGAACTCCGGACTCGTATTGCTGATTTGCTATGTCAAGAAGCTGATGCGAAGGCTCAAGCTCTCCAGAAATTTCCATTCCTGAAAGTCGCCGCCTCTGGAATTCCAGCCTGGCCCGTTTTTCAGGAACCGGAACCTTCCTGGTGTGCGATGGATCAGACGGGTCGTTGGTGACCATGTCCCTGTAAGTCTGAACCACTAGAGTCGTGGCCTCGAAGTGCAGATGCCGCAAGATTGCGGTTTGCCCCATGGTATAGGAGCAACTCCGTACACCTTCACACTGAATTCGTCAAACTGAGCCTCCGTAGGCGGCTGCTGAGGCGACCCTATCGCGAAAGCCAATGTCTTGAAGCACCTGATGCCTTGTGCCTCCAACTTGGTATGCAGAGTCGCATCCTTCGAAGCTTCAGCACATCTCTGCTTAAAGGCAGCCTCGCTTTCGATCACGGTCGACATGTTCGGAACCTACGCACCCTAGCAGCACCAACCTACAACGTGAGAAAACGCACTCAAACTCCATGTAAATCTCTCAACATGTTTACATGTAACAATCTGCCATGGATCACATCTCGGGCCTCCGCGAGCGAACAAATCAAAGCCTACTCCACGGAGTGCGCACATGCGAGCAGAAAACATGCAACTGAAGACTCGCAAACAAGGCTCACACTCGGTTATTAGCCGCCTCGCTCAAACGTTCTTGTTGCAGATCCTACACTTGCTGAAGTCCCACCGGAGGTCCTCTGCCCGTATCTTGACATGCAGAGATCCTATGGCCCTTCCGCAGGCAAAAACCTTAGTGTAGCCGGTAGGGGCAAAATGCACCACTCTCGACTTCTCGTGCCTCCACACATCATGACCCTCGGGAACATTCACTACCAGCTTCGAGAACGGTCCCTCGGCCTCCTCCGGGCAAGAGTCGCTGGAGGAAGAGTCCGTAGTGATATGCCCGGTGGCCTCAGCGTCGAGGGCTTCTTCATCGCCTGCAAGGTTATGAGCAGCATCAGCCCCTTCGCTAGGAGAGGGCGGGTCATGTTCCTCCTTTATCACAACTACCTCTGTCCGCTGCTGCGAGTCAGCGGCTTTGCCCACCAAGCGCCCGCTACGAGTCTCATCTGGAAGAAAAACTCGATCCCTTATCTCCTTGATCATCCGCTCCAAGATCATCAAAGGATGAGCTGCAGAATCACGGGAGTATGTCAGGGCCATGCGGTGCGGCGTCGTGTGATATCCCAACAGCTGCCTGTCGACTATACTGATTCCCCTCTTTGCCGCATAGCTCAACATGGTACACTTGCAGCTGTGCGATGATAGCTTTCTGTCAGCTTGCTTCGATCCCGAACCCGTTAGCAGATGTCTCAGCCACCTGCCCATCTCCTCAGTGTCCAGCGGCCTGACACTAGCAGCACCAGACTTGTCCGGCGCCGGCATGACAGGAAATTCCGGAGGATCTGGAATGTTGAGTTCCTCTCTAGCAAGTTTCCACAGCCTCGCCCAGTTGGAACCCGCAACTCCCAGGCCAGGAGCCACCATAGGAAGCAGATCATGCCGCATAACTCGGCTCCTCATATTCTTATGGTATGCCACGGGGCACTCCACATAGGCAAGATTCTTCTGGTTGTCATAATCATAGATAATTCCCTCTGCATGCATCAGGTCTGACCATCTTGACCGCGAATATACACACAGCAAAACTGCTCCAGCGAAAACGCGGTCCCACGGGTCCTGTGCGTTCTCCAGCCGGTCGCGCAGAAGGGAGAGCTCATCTACCGTTAGCGGCGAAGCCCTGTTCCTCGGCCTCACCTCGCCACGGCACGCATTGCCAAGGCAACGCCTGCTCTTGACACATAGGTCCAGCTCCTCTACCCCCAGGACGTATCTGCAGAAAACCACTGCTTCATACGTAGCCTTTCGCGAAGATAAGCTGGCACCCCCATCCCTTTCAAGACAGAGGAACATGTAAAGTAAAATCTCGTTTGCAGGGAAAACCAGCTTCTTCTGACGAAGGAAAGCTTCATACTTCAAGAGACTCCTTAACCTCTTGCGAAGTGTTCCCGGGGCCTTTGCACCCAGCACATCGTAAGTCATGGCCTTCCTTTCATCGTCAGTGGGAAGTTCACAAAGCTGATCCCGCACCTGCACACCTTCAGACCATCTGCCAATGAAAACAGCCCAAGCACAGACCGCTTCCAAAAGCTGTTCCTCGCGCTGCTGCTTCCATGATGCAACCACTCTGTTGACAACGGCCATCTCGAAAATTCTAGTGACGACCCTTCCCGCCCTCTGCGGGTTTTTTTGGAAGGTTGCTCCAAGACGCCTTCTGGGACGCCAGGCTGCAGAGGCCTCTTGAAGCCAGTTCCATAAAACCCACGGAAGGAATCCTCTGACTGAGGAGTAAAAATACTTCCCCAGAAATCATTCTCCCAGACTTGCTTTACTTGAGGAACATCCAAAGTTTGGAAAGCTGCCGCCATCGACCTGTCCAGATTTCTAGCAGAAGCAGCAGAAGAACCTGCCGCCGCAGATGACAAGCCCAAACCATGAGCTTCAGCCGGAAGGCCCACTGAATCCTCTGAAGGCAGAGCAGCACCATCTTCCGACAAATCAACTTTATACCAGTCTCGTTCCGCAGCGGAATTCCCACAGGACCAAACATCTTCCTCGAAAACATCTAAGTTCGCAGAAAAAGCCCCATCAACTGAGTTTATCTCCAGATGCTCCCCGTGTGCCACACCTGCGGCCTGAGAGGCATCCTCAAGGAGATCGCAAGGCACAGCATTTTCACCAAGCTGCCCCGAAGACCTTCCATCCACCCCTTTCCAAAAGAATGTCAAGGGCAGACCATCTTCGGCATCGGAAGGCTCGGCTTCCGACTGCATCAGCGGAGACCGAAGTAGCGAAGCCGAAGGCGACGCGCGTCGGCAGCCGCAAAATCGGAAGTAGCCAGCAAAATGACTCGGACAGCTCTGTTGACGCAGAAAAGCTCGTAAGAAAAGTCTAGGCCCAGAAAACGCAGCAGCAAGCTATTCGTACGCGAAGCGCCCAGAAAATTGACAAGGTCCAACGCACGAATCTCACTGCGCCAGCCCCGGACCTCCTCTTCCTCCTCGAGAAACAAGAGAAGAAGGCGCCGATGTGGCACCGGAGGCAGCTCGCGACGGCGCGCGGCCATCCCTAGCCCTACAAGTTTTCCCCGTGCCCACACTTGAGAGGAAAGTCGCCGGAGCCACACTTCATCTCACTGCCCGGAAAACTTGCAAACGTGATTCCTAATTTCAGTTTAAAACAAACATGAAATTTGTGCAAAACTGAATAAGGAGTTCATCCTTTCTGCTTCGGGAAGTTTAAAGGAGTAAACTCTTGTGGAGGTCGATCTCTCCTGGCCTTCTTGACTCTGCGTGCTGCGACAGTGCTGTAACTGCGTCTGCTGTAAGCTTTCCTGTTGCTGCAACCGCGTTTGCAGTAAGCTCTGCTTGTTGTGACAATGCTGTGTTGGTTGCTTGGGTTGCTTCCGTAATTGCTCTTTGCTGTTGTGAAACTGACTGCGCGAGTTCCTGTAATTGTTGTGAAGCGGTACCTGCCTGTGCTTGCTGACTGTTCATTGCTTGGGCAAGTGCTTGTATCTGCTGTGTGTTTTGGGCAGTAAGGTCCGTGAGCCTTTGCAAGGCTTCCTCCATCGCAACTGCACTCTGCATGTGACTGTAAAGCAACACAACATGCAACCAGACTCGCTTCTTGAAAAGAACGCTGCAAACTGACCTGTGCAACTTCCTTCTCGAAACTTTCTTCTTCAACTGTTCTCTTTTTGTTTGCTTAACTCTGACCCAAAAATAGAGGTAGATCCAAGTGACCATACCAAGCGGGGTCCCAAGTAGAAGTAGTACTGGGTGACACGTGCGCACGACGTAGCTCACGACGGGCTCAAGGCTTCTTCCTGCTTTCGCAAGGTACTCTTGAAACTCCAAGACCAACTCAAACACAAGGTTCTTGTAGTAGTTCACGTGGGGCACTTCTTCGTTCTTTAGGTTCTCGTTATACTCCGCGACATCACCTTCATAAAAACTGTAGTTGCAACTTTGTTCCTTTTCTTTTGTTCTTGTAGAACTCGGAGTACACGTTCGTCTTCTTGAGGTAGCTCGTGACGTTGATCTCGTTCTCGTTCTCGGTTCGGTATTGGGCTCATGTAGATGCGACCACAACGTGAAAAGTTCTGTGTGATCACCTTCTTGGCTCTTCCCGGCAGGTACAACATCCGCTGGGGTAATCTCCTTTATCACATGCTTCTTCTTGGGGTTCTTGTTATCGAGGCTGAGGACCTTGTTCCTGTAGTTCAGCATGCGGTTCGTGGCCAACGGGTAGCCGTAGGTCTCGTTCACTTCAAACACCATGAACCATGACATGCCCATGAGAACCACAACCATGAAGACTTTTAGCCAAAGGTACTTTCCTGCTGCTTCCAAAAAGGTTCTCTTGTACTCGAAGGTGCGTTGTTCCCGGGATCGAAGTCCACCGGGGCAACAGTACTTGCATGGTAGTACTCGGTGTACACTGGTTGCGTTCCTGAGGCCATGACATCTTCCTGAAGTGTGGGTCTTCTCTCCGTAAGGCGAGTACCAGAGTTCTGGTAGCTCTTCCTCAGCCGGAGCAACGCGCTCCACTGTCTCCTTTCTCACAAGTTCTTTCACAAAGCTTCTCGCCAGACACATCAGCGAAAAAGCCAATGCCAAGGAAACCATGGCGACAGCTACCTGTTGTTCCTGTGATAGCTTCATCGCTCCCAAGAGGTCTGAATCAGGGAGCTCCGCTACCATGTTGAAACTAAAGGCTTCTCAAGCCTTCCTTCCCACTCTACTCTCTAACACACTTTTCTCACTTCGCGGGCTGACTTGCTTAAGCCTTCGTGTCGCGGTTCACACACATGTTTCATGTGTTCTCGTGATTACTCTACACACTCTACTTGGGACTACGTGCACTAGGTTACAAACGAACATTTCTCGAAAGGAAATGCCGAGTCAACGATCGACCAACCCGACGAAACCCCCAGCCAACGCAGCAAACGTTCAAAACCCCGTCCCACCGTGGAGAGCAAGCTCCAAAGGGAAAGGGGAAACGCACTGGTCAGGGGGAAGGGTTTGAAAGGGTCGAAAGCCAAGTAAAGATCGTTTCGCGACCCGGACAGGGGAAAAGACCCGAAATAAATTGGAAACATGTCATGAAGTGCAGAACACATTCGCTGGTTTTCACTCGGATGCACAACCTGGCGTCAGAGCTAGCCTGAGGCCCGAGACAATGCCAAGTCCAGCAAGCGAAGTCGACGTTCAATGTCAGCATTGAGATTGACAAGTGCGTCCAGACGTTGTTCATGATAGCGCAGGCAGCGAACATTCGCCAAAGGCGAGCGCAGCAGGCGAGCTGCGGTGTTCTCTTCGACCGCCGTGAACACGAATGAAAAATGGTCATCCTCGCCACGTGGGCGAACCTCGTTGAGCTGGCCCTGTAAGGCATAGATCGCATTTGAGAGTGCGGCCAAGCTGGAATTGCGCAGGCTCGCAACTTCAGCACGTAGCATCAGCACCTCCGCACGAAGGAGATCGCATTGGAGACACGGCGGGGGACAGGCCCCCAACGCTCCAAGATCAGCCTCCCGTAGAACCGGCCCCGAACAAGGAGACGACTCTGGAGCATCACCGGACAGACGGGAAGAAGATTCCACCGAGTGGCCCGACATGTTAGTGCAATGCAAGAAGACCCTGGATACTGTAAGCAAAAGACTGCGGAAGGCAAGCGAGGCCGGCAGCAGTCATACATCACAGATTTTGGAACGGACACCGTCAAGCCGGAGCTCAAAGTCCGCAGCAGAGTGCAAGAAAGGAGCCGGCAACAATCTTCACGGCCGGGGCGGCACGCATGATCGACGTCAGCAAGCGTGCTGAAGATCACCCGGTCGCACATCTCCCACGCGTGCACGGCATGGCAAAAGAGCAGCTTTCTGCAACAAGGCTTCAGACAACACAGTGAAGCGTACCGCAATGTATTTTCGCCGCTGGCGATCAAGCCTGCAAATATGTGGAAATGATAATAAAACATCGCACTCAGGGACTACTCATCCAAGTCTTGAAAGGAGGCGGCCACGAGGCCGAAGCAGGTTCCAGCAAGAGCCGCTGCTCAAGAAGCCATTGCAAAGGCGGATGCACACGGTCACCCAGGGGCAAGGGTGCAATGTCAGTAGGTGTAAGCCTGCTGAGCGCATCTGCAAGTTCATTGCGATACCCAGGTACATGTGCTCGACCTCCGCTTGGACACCAGACCACGCCTGAAACGCAAGGAACTTCTTGACAATCTCGCTCATGGACAGCACCGAGGAAAGGGCCTTGGAGGCACAGGCCTCTGCACCGGAGTTGTCCGATCGAAGGCAAGCCCGACAGAGTCCACGATTGGAAGGCAGAGTGGCGAAGACGCACCAAAGCAGCAGTAATTGAGCCAGGAGTTCCAACGCCGAAATATGCGCCTGGAGGGGCGGAGGGAACCACGAAGTGAGAGCAGCCCACTCCTGACTGTCTTTTCTAATGGAAATAGAAAACCAGACAGTGCGACCACTGGGCCACATGGCGTAGCCTCCTAACCCAGACACCTCCGCATCGGCAAAGGCATCCGCCTCCGCGATGACCTTCAGCGGGAGCGGGCTACGAAGCGCCTTCATGAAGGGGGTGCCCTGGAAAATGGCACGCCATGCAATTAAGCTTGACCTGCCGACATCCCCGAGGACTCGCAGCGGATGCCCAGGACAAATGTATTGGCCGCACGGGTAATGCAAGCGCGTTTATGGAAGGACGGGTGCCCAACAGAGCGGGTCAGCACGCAATCCTCAGCGATGTTGCGCTTGATCGCAGCCCACAGTTCAGGGCTGACACCAACCGAGGAAGCTGGTAAGCGCTGCAGAGCTGCATACAATGGGGACAGCAAAGGCCGAAGCACCGTCCACAAGCCGGTAACCCACAATAGGCGTCCGATGAGTGATTCCAAAGTTTTGAACTTGACCTTGTCCCCAGCAGAAAGTAGCTCAGCGATTTGATCAAGAATTTTGGAAATTTTCGCAGCCGGAAGCTCGCAAACCCAGCTTTCAAGGTTGATGGACCATCCAATCCAAATGCACTCCGACGACCAGACACACTTTGGCCAAGAAAGTGGTACTCCCAGTGCTAGGAGCAAGAGAATCCAAATGGAAGCAGAGATCGGAGCCACATCGCCGCGGAAACCTCCCAAAAAATCGTCCACGTAGCCCCAAAGCAGATGCGAAAGCCAGATCGCTGCGTGCGACAAACGAAGCAGGGCTCCACCAACTCTGGCCCACCAAAAAGCGGATGCTCTGGCCCCGAAATTAAGGGTGCTGGACGTGAAGACGCGTCCTTCGAAGGTGAAGGCCAGCAGAGCCTGGTCACAGTGTTCCACCATGACCATGCGGTGAGCCTTGCGCACATCCAAAGAAACCGTGATCCAAGGTTGGCGGCCTAGGCAGGAGGGAGCGCAATCCTCAACGTCGGATATGCGTGGCAGCAGCATGTGATTTGGAATCTGACAAGCAGCCGTGACACCACTAATCGAGCTGTCGACCGTGAGTCGAGGCGACCTACCTTCCGCCAGAACCAGTCCAAGTTTGCCGATAGCCACCGCCGGGAAGTGATCATGCAGGTATTGAACCGAAGGTCTCTCCACGATCCAGCCTTCAGCGATTTCCTGAGCCAGGAGCTCCCGGACCTGCTCCGGGTGGTCGGAGGCACTTTTCCAAGAACCTTCGCAAATCACAAGGTCCGACACAATCGGATCCGCAGTGCGAAGTGGCCAGTGAGGCGAGGGCTGCAGTTCGTGGTCCACACCAATTCGCACACCTTTCCGGAGATGCTGGCATAGATCCGCTTCAGGGTCTTTAGTAACAGCCAGCAGCTTCTCAAGGACGTTCAAGCGGAAAGGCTGTCCCGGTTGAATCGACAGAAAATTCTCGACCTCTGTTGCAGGAACCTCACAAGAGCAACACAGGTCATCGAGAAAAGGCTGAAGCTCCTCTGCGCTGATTGGTGGACTATCGGTACCAGCCTGCAACGTGGAACAGATGCGGAGACAGAGACGACTGTCGACCAGACGCTGCGTCCACTTCTTACGGAGACCTGCAAGGTGGTCATCAGCTTGCGGAGTAATCCAGCACGCTGTACTATTGACACCTGCCCCATCCTCAATGCGGCGACCCAGCTGAGGCCAAACTGGGTCCAGGGGCAGAACAGAGCGCCACTCTGCACAGGGAAGCAGCCGGCCCTGAGACGATGTGTACCTTCCCAGAAGCGCAGCCAAAGCGGCAGCCAGCGATTTAGGGTACGCAGCCGTATTCGGCTAAGGAAACTTCCATCATCAGGGTCGGTGCGTGTATCCGCTATCAAACGGATAAGTGCAGAAACAAATCATGCCGTTTCAGTCACAAGTGCCCGATCCTTGGATCTGATGGGAAGCCCTGTGGGGCTGCTCACCCTGCGTCCGCGCATAATGCTGCCCCCCATTGACGGGCAGCGGTGGAGGATGGCATGGACCTTGATCCCCCGCCTGATTTTGCCCCTGTGGTCTATGGGACCTCTCAGTCTGAGGCTGAGTCTTTCGCAGATTCAATTTTGTCCGAATCAGTGGCCTTATCGTGTAAAAGCGTTGAGAGGCTCGCTGACCTTTTGCTGCAAGAAGCACCTGACCTTGATGATCGGTTCTCTAGTGGGGCTTCGGTCTCGGCTGGTCTTTACCATCGGATCAAGGTTGGCCTGCGCAAGGTATGCGGGTCACACCCTTCATCGGTGCGAGTTCTGAATTCGCTTATTTCTTCAATGGCACCAGGGTTTTTCCACTCATCTTTTGTCTTGATCGACGGCATTGCCTCCGAGGCGCATTGTGACACAGCCAACTCGGACCTGCCCAATGTGGTCATTCCCATTTCATGTTTCTCCGGGGGTGAGTTGCGGGTTGCGCACCCCTCCGGGGCCGATGTGATGGTACATGATGGCGTCAAGCACCCGGCTGTCTCCCTACCAGTGTGTCGCGGCCCGGTGATCTTCACTGCCTCGTCTTGCCTTCATGAAGTCCTGCCCTTTGAAGGCCGCCGTCTGGTTCTAGTGGGTTACACACTTCGAGCTTGCGAGTCGCTGGCTGCCAATACTTCCGCCCGCCTTTTTTCCCTAGGGTTTAGACCTCCTTCCCCTTCGGTTGTGAAAGGTGCTTTGCCCATTGCCCCTCGTGCTCTTGCACTCACTGAGGATCAGCGGGACTTGCTCCCACGGCCCAACTCCGTCAGTGCGGTCGGTTCCGGCCACCAACTCCGGCCAGGGATTTGCCCTGACTTGCCCCAATTGCCTGATTCCGACTTTGTCTGCGACTGCAATTCGGGGCGTTTCTTTCTGGATATTTGTTCCGGGGCCGGGGCTCCTGTCAGTGCGGCTATGCAAGCCTTGGGCAAGGACTGCTTTCAACCAGTTGACATCATTCATTGCCAGGATTTCGACCTTCTGGATGATGAATTTTTTGCTCAACTCCTGGCGCTCTGCTCCAGCGGCGTGGTGGGAGCGGCCATAGCGTCTCCGCCCTGCGGGGAATTCAGCCTTCTCAAACTTCGACCGGGCGGACCGCCCCCGTGCCGCACACCGGAGGAGCCGCTCGGTTGTCTTTCCAATGATTGGCACCAATCTATGGTGGCTCAGAACAGTGCTTTACTTCATGATCGATGTCGGGAGCTTCTCTCCAGTGTCGCGGCTCTCGGAGGCTGCATTGTTTTTGAACAGCCGCCATCTTCCATGACTTTTTTGACAGAAACCATGCAACAGTGGATATCCAGCACACTTTCATTCGGTGCCCAAGTTGCCGCTTGTCATCACGGCATGGATGTGTCCAAGCGCTGGCTCTTCTTATCCAACAGGCCGGACATACTCGACCTCGCGTCCGAGTGCCAACATGGATCCCGGGCGCACAAAGCTGTTTGGCGAGCCCAATTGCTCGGCCAGTTGCTGATGGAGATGCGATCTTTGGAGGAACCCGCGTCCGCACTCTTGCGTGGCTTGGCCTTGCTCTTGGCTTTGGCTCGAGGATTTGGATGCGGAGCGGGCGGCGGTTCAGCGCGCTGGCGTTTGCCGCGAGGCTCACCTCCACCCTGGTGCATCTTCGGCCGCGGAGCCAAAGCGTTGTGAAGGTCCGAACGGACATGCGTCAATTCAGAGACACAATCCTGCAAAGACCAGCCGTATTCCTTCTGCAAGGAGCAGATGGCACTCCAAAGCACACGATCGGCATCCATAGCCTCTGCCAGCGTGGGTCCTCGCAGGGAACGGTCAATCGGGATCGCTGTCGCCAGGCTCACAAATTTCTCCGAGAGTTTCTTCAGAGTCAGTAAGTGGCAGGCATCAAGAACCGCTAGGGCATAAGACATGCGGTCAAGGTATCGACGAATCACAGACTCAAGGGGAAGGTGCTGCGGAACATCCACCACAAGTTCATCCGAGACCGGACCGAGCAGAGACTGTAGCATCTGCGAGTCCGTGCGCGGCTTGCGTCGCTCGGTGAGAGCCTGTTCATCTGACTCACTCGTCCGAAGTCGCCATGAAATCCAGGAGAGCTGCTTGGAATCGACCGCATCCTTGACCGCATTCAGGAAAGGCAGACTTGGCATGACCTCCGGGCGAAGGAGTTCCGAAGGATATTTGCGCGAGAACTCCACCACAAGCGAGTTGACATCCGCAGCTTGAAGTTTAGGTCTCACAGCTGCCGGGGTCGGTGCAGCCGGGGACGAAGCACCGGCCGGCCCTGCCAGGTTGATGCACTCTTTAAGCACACGACGAAGGGCAGCCGCCTCCGGAGAGAAAATTGGGACCGTCGGGTCCGCACCCACTGCTCTGCCCAGCAAAGACTCAACAAAGGCCTCGAGGTCATCCAAGGACGGGAGAGCATGGGCCAGGAGGGCCATGGTGTTGTAGCCTGCATCATGAAGCTTATCCTTGACTGCATCCGGGACCGCCCATCTAGTGAGAAGGCCCGTAAAAGCGGCCGGATCATCGAGCATGACGGCGGATCCTGCCATGGCTTTTCTTAAGTTCCTAGCAGCCAAACGCTAGCGATTGCCAAATGCCAAGAAGTGCAGAAGAACATTAGTCATTAGACACCAAGCGGCAATCCCAGCTTTTGCAACCTGAGGTTACGTAGAAGGCCACGGCCGGTTGGCCGATCTCATCTAGCTCGAAGCGTCGAGCCGCGCAGTGCCAAATGCACTAACATCGGCAGATCAAAAGGCGCCGTGAAGCGATTCCGGCGAGGCAGATGCAAAGGCGGCTCCGACCGTGCACAAGGCCCGCGGTGCAAGCGTGCACCCCCAGGCAGGCAAGGAAGCCCCGCAACCACGCCCGAAAGAGACCTATGAGTCCAGCAAGGATGCAAGTGCGGGGTCCTTCCCACACCCGTGCTTCAAGCACAAACGTGCACCCTTCGGGATCTCAGATGTCCGAACTAACGCTCCGATTGCCAGATTGCCTCTTATGGAGCAACCCGGGCGAAGAGGAGCATCCCCAACTGCGTCCGGAGCTGGGCGGAACTGACAAGCGGGATGATCTGCCCGGCAAGGCTTGGCAAGATGCACAATTGACGTCATTGGATTAAATAAAAATTCAAACTCTTCAGGCTCACCAAGATCCTGCGGTGAAGACACCACGTCACCGGACGACACCAGTTCCCAAGCTGCGGCCGGGGCCGCTGATGTGGACTCGACCTCGGGAGCCGCCGCCGGAGCATCATCTTCGGAATCAGAGCTCGAATCTTGATCGAGAACCAACGGCTCTCTGTCGTGGAGCCTGGGCACAACCGAAGGAGAACGCGCCTCCGAGGCCACCGGCTCCAGAGCGGGCAGAGAGAATGCGACGTCGGGGAGTGGCGGAGAACCGCCCCTGAGGGCCGGCCGCAGCGGCCGGAATCCATTCGCCACTGGCTGGACGATAGAAGACTGGAGTGCCAGGGGACCTGAAACATCATCTCTGCCGTATAACCGGGTCATGGCGTGCCCCGGCGGCGGGCGGTGGTGTCCTTGCTCTCGCCGCAAGGCTTCGTCCAACAAGAGCTGCTTAGCCAAGGATAAGAAGGTGACTTTGGCACTGTGCACGCCAATGAGGGACAAGTCCGGCCGTTGGTCCGCCGGATAGCTCTCATAGCACATCGCCAAAAGTCTGCGGATCAGGACCACCCCAGCAGCACGGCTCAAAGGAGCCAAGAAGACAGGAGCACGAACATCCGGACCCAAGTCGGCCACCAGAAAGTCGGGCTGAAACCCAGGACGAGCCGCCGAAGTACGGGTCACCGCCTCCTGGACCAGACACAGCCAGACCTGGCCCCAGCCATAAACCGTTTGAGGCCTAGCGAGAAATCCGGGAGGCCCAAGCTCCCCACGGCATGGATCGAGAAGTGGTTTTCGTCCTTGTAGCGCATCCCAGAAGCGCCTGCCGATCCAAGTGAAGAAAGGAAGGCGGAGACCACTGAGCATCCGACCAACGGAGGCTGGCAAACACGCAAACCAGTACGAAGCCACACCGAATCCGATGTGCCGCGGACTGGGCCGCATCCAGCACTTGCCTTTCCAACCAAATGACGAAAGAAAGCGGGAATGGTGCTGTCTCCCTGCGCTGAACCACATTCACGGATTTGCCAAAGGCCCTCACTGCCTCGGACTGTAGCGCCACCTTGAATGACTGGACCTCCAGCCGCGTAGTGATGAACCTGAAGGCCTTTAGCCACGCGATAGCCGACCCCAGAAGACCTTTGCAGTGCGTGATCAAGAAATCGCAAAGGCTACCTTGGGTGCCCATTCATCCGCAGATTGGACCTGGCAAAAATCGACCCAATGTTTCCAACGACCGAAGTTGTTGGTGAGAGTCGAAGGAGCGTTCCCCTGAACCAGGCGCACCAGAAGTACCGAAGAGTTTGGACTCTGCAAGAGCTCTGCCACCATTGCAGAAGCAGCAGCAGCTGTGGCTGCCAGGGCCAGCCACACTTTAAGTTGCTCATTTTTTGCATTCTGCCAAGCCGACAACATCGTGCCCGGTGCAGCCGGCTTGTAGGGA
The DNA here is from genome assembly GCA_905221615.1 of Symbiodinium sp. CCMP2592. NCBI lineage: Eukaryota > Dinophyceae > Suessiales > Symbiodiniaceae > Symbiodinium > Symbiodinium sp. CCMP2592. The sequence continues at coordinate 807,019 of CAJNDT010001225.1, read as the reverse complement.
TGAGCCGGGGCAGGAGGAAAATCATTCAGGTTTGGGAGCACCCTTGCACGGCGGAGCGGAGCAAAGCCACCCTCGGAGACCTCAGACGAATCCACAATGCTCGGAGGACGAAACCTCGGCGCCAATGATGGTACAGAAGCCGGGGGCTCCGAGGCCAAAGGCGCGCAGCGGCACCTAGGTAGCAGCAATGGAGCCAGAGCCGGGCTCGGAGCCGGCACTGGCGCAGGAAGAGACGGCTTGCGAGGCGTTCCATCCGGCAGCCAGCGGCTGGTCATGATCATTCAGAGAGACCCTGAGCTATGCAACCCCACCCCCAAAACCTGAGCCTAGCAGATAGGCAAAAGCGGCAGGCTGATCGGCAGGCATGCACAGCTAGCCAAGGCAAAAGGTCCAAAGAGAACCAGTGAATCGCCGAATTTTCCAAAGCAGTTTGCAAAATCGCCTTGATGCCCGGTAAACACAACCTGTCAGTCAGAGCGGAGGCTATGGATATCGGAGCTCAAGATCACCGGCAGCTGCGACACCAAGGACTCGAGGCGAGCCACTCGGTCAAGTAGTGAACTGTGCCCAGATGCCGTATCCTGCTGAGACAAAGACTGGAGGGCCTGTTCAGCCCGTGCCACCCGGGCGGGAAGAGCATCTGATAGTGCCTGAGCCGCCACCTGGGGATCACCGGTGATCGTTGGAACCAATAGGCCCAGAGCCGACCGCAGGTCATCAACGTTTTCCCAGAGCAACCTGACACGAGTTTCCAAGCGATCCAACCTCCAGGACAATGCATCCGTCTGCAAAGCAGTCTGGCTGACATGAAGCGACACCGAATCTAAACCCTCGGAAAGAGCAGCCAACCTCTGTTCTATAGCCAGAAACCGATCCGCAGCTTCCGACAAAAGAGAAGTGTCATAGTTCCAAGGCCACACCAAATGTTCCACATTAAGAAGCCTGCCCTCGAGGTTCGCAGCCTGTGACAAACACAAGCGAAGATCCTGGGCGAGTTCCGCAAGATCCGAAGCAGTGGCCCAGGCCGGCTGGACCAACGCATGTCCCGAGGAAGGCGGGCTTGAATCAACGATCGGATCTTCCTCAAGAGCACTGTATGGGTGCCTCCGATTGAATCTGAAGCAGAAAGGTGAAGAGCTCCGCCGCGACATAGAGGGCCAACCTGACAGAAATGGGAATGAGGGGTGGGGGAGGTTCACAGGTGCAAGCAGGCACTGCCAACGTAGAGCACAGTGGCCTAATGCGGAGTGGCCGTCCCAGCCAAGCGTGAACTTGGGAGTGCCACAACCTGATAATACAGGCAAGCTATTAAAACCCGTGGTCCGGCTGTGGCGAGGTAGTCTGCCAAACGCAGCCAAGGTCAAGACCAGGTGTCACCGCGGCGAAACGCCGGGCGACCTAAAGCCGCCAGAAACACAACGGGAACCGAGAATGCTACGGTTCCAGTGCTTCAATCTGAGAACGGCGCTAGGTCCACAGCAAAATAGCACCGACCTGAAGAAAACGTGAGATCCCGGGCAAAGCCAGAAGGATTCAAGACGAGGAGCGGGCCCACCACTTGGATCCGTCGCAAAGACCTGAAAGCACAACGGGAACCGAAAGAACGGCTCCAGTGCTTCCACCTGGGGGCGTGGCAAGGCTCTTCAGTCAAAGCCCAGACCTGAGAGTCACGTGAGATCCCTCAAAACAAGGAGCTGGCTCGAGCACGAGCGAGCGGCGTCACCACGACCTGAACAGTGGGAAAAGTCAGATGGGGGGGGGGCAGAACGGGCCGAGAGCCACTACGCACCACAGGCGTGAAAGCTCCGAACTAAGGCAACGGCGCCAGCGAGGCCCGCCACCAATCCCGACCCGCGCCCACAGCCCGCACTTTAAGCCGGCAATCACAAGATGAAGGCCGAGCATGCGTATGCAGTCTGAGGCAAGACCTGTTATAATTGACCTGTCTCAAGAATCAAGTGCAGGCACGCACACAGTACTGCCCTCATGACGCTCGAAAGATTTCGCAGCTAGACATGTGATAGTGCAGGCGAAAGAGCAAAAGTGTTTCATGACTGCATCCGAGGCCAGCTAATCATCAATGGACATCAGCGCCGCCGTCGAGAGGCGGCCACACGCCGACCAAAACGACCCGAACGCAGAAGGCGAAGAGCACGAGACATGTTGTCGGCCATGGCATCCTCAATGGTGCTTTCGAAGGAAGCACGCGTGCCACAGGAACGGAGGCGCATCTCGATCTCCTCTACCTGCCAGGCATCAAAAGGGGACCCACAAGTCTGAGCCGCCGCATTGGTGAGTGCCGTCATGGTATCACGGCCAGACCAAGAGACCACGGACTCCTCAACGCCTTTCCGCACCACGCGGATCCAGCCCTGCTGCTCTGAGGCGGAGCTCCAAGGGAGTGACCGCCGCTCCTGCTCGAGCCTCTGAAGGCGAGCCCAAAGTGCAGCATCATTCCCAGGGTCCAAAGAGTCACCAGCCTCAGAGGACGTAACGCCTGAAGCATTGCGGTCGGCAGCCCGGAGGGCGTTGCTATCGCCGTCGACCGAGTCAGTCATGTCCTCGTCGCTAAGTGGCAGGACATCAGCAATGAAGCCCGAAACAGGCGCCTCCAAAAGTCGTCGCGACAGTGCTTCGTCGACCATGCCGTCATCATCAAAGACACCGTTGAAGCGACTCATAGCACGAGCCAAAGATCTCGCCAGGGCCTCCTGACGAACCAAGGCCAGCTCCAGCGACAAGTAGAGCAGAGCCGCCATGCCAGCAGCTCAACGCTAAAGCCCTAGAGCAAAGCCTTTAGAGAGCCCTTTACACGACACGTGTGACGGAGTGGCGCCCCCCCCCGAGAGCGCACTCACGTCGGATCTCCAGGCTCGTGAAAAATTTTGACCAGGAACGGAACTTGAACCAAAAAGGCAAACGAAAGCGAAATTCAACACTGCCACGTCCAAGCATGCGCAAAGGAAAAAGGCATGTGTTGAAAACGAAAAGCTTTGAGGGCTAGCAAACCAAATCGTTTCAAAAACGAAAATCGTATTGCCAGAAGCCAGAATCCTGTGGAATTGTACACTCCAAGCGGATCGCTGTCCAGCTCGGCGTCATAAACGAACCTGATAGATCTATTGCGTGTAATTTTACATTTTACATTTTTTAATTTTTTACACGTTTTTGACGTGTAAATCTATCCCTGAAATTTACACGTTTTCGTGTAAATTTGGGTGTGTAAATTACACGCCAAAACGTGTAAATTATACGCCCATGTTCTCCGAATTACACTCTGTTTCGGTACATTTGCAGCCGAGATTACTGGCACAAAGTTCCGTTGTGCTTGTGTTTCCATGTGTTTCCCAATGCCATTTGGACGAAACACACACACACACACACGAAAAACAAGATTTTGTTGTCTCCACTGAAGAATGCGGCCGACATAACAACAAGCAGAACCAAGAGATGTATATACATGTTTGTGTGGAGGAGAGAGAGAGTCCTCTGTTCTTTTGAGCCACACATTTGAGCCAGAAGAACTTTTTTCGAGGTTTCAGTGACAGAATTTCGAGGCACCAGCACATCTTTGTGGAGGAGAGCTCCTCTGTTCTATTTGAGCCAAAAACTTGAGCCACAAGAATTATAAATTTTAGGGTTTAGGGTGAGGTCTGTAGCCGAAAATTTGATCCAAAGAATGAGAGGGTGTGTAAGGTCTGTAGGGTTTTATAGGGTTTAGGGCCAAAAAGGTCTGTATAGGGCTTAGGGTTCGTGTGTGTTTCCCCTGTTTCTCTCTCACTCTCTGTGCGTGTGCCCTCACATCTCGTCGGTCAAAACTTCCTGCTGCTTTATATAATGCGTGAGAGCTGTTCGCAGTTTCGCTGTGCGAAAGCTTCTCACACAATGAGGCATGCGATGCTCTTCACATTGGAAGTCGCGATGTGTCACAGGTTTCGAAACTGCACTGCGACGACATCTTTTTTTCGCGAGAGCGATGAGAGTGCTTCCTCCAAGTGCGAGAAACCTCCCCCAACTCGGTGTAACACCAAGAAAGGAACAGAGAGGGGAGTTTGCTTTGTGGATCTCCCCACTGACTCGGTGTAACACCAAGAAAGGAACAGGGGAGATCTCATCTGTCAAAATGGACCAGGCGAACAGAGAACAAAGGTCACAGGAGTTTGTGCTGCTTTGGAGCAACACGGGTATGTCTTCAGAAAGTTCCAGAGCTCAAAACCGGCCAGAGCCTGCCAGAGAGCACACTCTGAATCTTCTTTTGTGGGAATGCAAACACACAGTCTGTAAACCCTTGGAGCAGGCCTTCTTGATTTGTGCCAAAACCTCCATAGCCCTCCCCTGACCTAACTCGGTGTAACACCAAGAAAGGAACAGGGGAGTTTGCTTTGGAGAGCTCAAAACCACAGCCACAGCCTGCCAGAGAGCACTCTGAATCTTCTTTCGTGGGACTGCAAAGACACACTCTGTAAACCCTTGGAGCAGGCCTTTGCCAAAAGTGGGCCAAAGCCCAGTCCCAAATTTTCCCCTTGCTGAGCACCGTCAAGTCTCCACAGCTGGCCACCAAAACCTCGTCCAGGATGATGGAGCCTGCCAGAGAGATGCAAACAGAGTCTTCCTTTTGTTGTGGCTTATAGAGGGTTTATAGGGTTCACAGGATTTACAGGTTTCTATAGAGAGGGTTTAAAAGGGTTGTGCGGCAGGCCTCTGTGCACTGCGATTTTTTTTCCGCGAGAGCGATGAGAGCTCTTGGATTTTGTGCCCTGACCTAACTCGGTGTAACACCAAGAAAGGGACAGGGCTGTGCTTTGATATATTGTGCCCTGACCTAACTCGGTGTAACACCAAGAAAGGGACAGGGCAGTGTGGTTTGATATATATTGCGCCCTGACCTAACTCGGTGTAACACCAAGAAAGGGACAGGGGCGTTTGCTTTGTGGATCTCCCCACTGACTCGGTGTAACACCAAGAAAGGAACAGGGGAGATCTCATCTGTCAAAATGGACCAGGAGAGCAGAGAACAGAGGTCACGACAGCTTCTGCCACTGCAGGTGAAGTGCAAGCCTCATCTTCAGGTTCAGCTTGTGGCTCGCCTCCTCTCGCTGAACACCACGACAGCAGGAAGCCATCAGAGTGCCGAGCTTGGACATGTAGTCCTCGAGGGCCCCGAAACCCAAAATCGTTTAGACTTGAAGCCCTCTCTATATATAAGTCCTAGGACCCACATATATGAAACCTCTACACAAAAAAAAACCCTTTGGATTGCGCGAGCACGTGTTTATAAAGCAGGAGACCATTCATTTCTGTCCTCCCCTCGCCAGCAAGATGTGAGGCCAGGATGAATCAAGTCACTGAGCATGACGATATGCTCGCAGGCATGCATCCTTCTATATGTCTCTGGAAGAAAAGGTTTGTGGGCTTTAGAAAAAGGCTGTTTATAGGGTTTAAGGGTTGCAGGATTTGTGTTAGCCACAAATGTGAAAAACATGCATTGTTCCGGAAGAAGAGAATCTTTTCTGTAGGATTGAAGGCCCGACGATCTTCGCTGCGAAAGCGATCCCCGACCATGACATACAAACATGCGAAGTCCCGAAAGTTCGTCTTCAGTCTGTCTGCAGCTTCGGCAGGAAGGCAGAAATAGCCGTCTGCAATGGGCCATTCCTCCAGTATCTCCTCGAACTTGCATGTCAAATCCAAGAGTAACCCAATCTCTTGGAAGTCCTGACCAGGAACACCAAAATGACCCCACATTGCCCGCACGGCTGCTGCCATGTCCTTGATCTCCGCCGCTTTTCCACGAAGCTTCGGAAAGTCGGTCTTCTTCTTGTACATGCTGACCTTGTTCAGCCTCTGGGAGTACGGGCTGTGCACCTTGTGGGTGGATTGGTATGTCTTCAGAAAACCCCAGAGTTCATGCAGATTGTCGCTTGGACTCCCATGCATCGTCTCCTCACAGAGGACCCAAAAAACCGATCCATAGAGCTGCTGGAGATAGCCAAGGTACCGGCAATGCATCAGGTCAAAATGGACCACCAGCACAGAGCAGAGGTCCTTCTGGAACATCCTGTTCATGCTTCGGCTCGGCCATGCTTTCCAAGCAGCAGGGGTCCACAGAGTTGTCCTCCATGCGGCATCCTCCGCAAAGCAGTGCCAACTGCGGTCTTTCTTCTGGCACTGGCACAAGCAACAAGGGGAATTGGAATTCCACCGGGGAAGGCCCTGGAACTGTGCCATGTAGTCCAGGTCTCCACAGCTAGCCACCAAGACAGCTCTATAGCCGTCCGCGAGGTATTGGCCAGCTCGCTGTCCCTCGGGACTGTGGGGATCGAAATCATATCCTCGCCAGTCTTTTTTCGGGAAAACGCCGGACCACAAGGCTTCGAAAGACCAGAGTAAAAGACTCCAGAGGTCATCATTCGTCTCTTTGGAGAATGACTTGTGCCAGGCGGCCCAGATGTAGAGCTGGCTTTGTTTCGTGGAGCCGCTACCCAAAAGGGAAGCCCATGACATCACTAAGGCTGAAGAGGACCAAATCTTCCCCTTGGCCAGCACCGGTGTTTCGTCCCCGTGCAATGATAATGGTATGATTTTTCTCACCTGATGGGATGGCTCCGATGCCAGTGGGTGGCCCTCCCACTGCGGCAGCCCTCTGGCCGACTTCCAAAAGCGATCCAAAAACGCCTGTCCAGGCATGATCACTTGTTTCCATGCTGCCTTGTAATTGTGGTAGAGGCTGCTAAATAACTCGTGTGGCAGGCTGATGGTGTAGGCATGCTCGTCGCTGGGCACTCCGTCGACGGGCACGGGCACTTCAGAAGCATTTTTTCGCAAAGTGGTGCGACTGGGATTGTACATCAGTGGCTCCTGCCCGACCAATCTCATCAAGTCCCTGTTGACATTGTTGCTGTGTTGACCGGAGCTTCCAAGCTTGGCGAGGGGCTCGAGGTCAGTCACAGTTCGTTCTCTGGCATCATGCAATGCTGCAGCAGGTATTGCTTGCACCTGCTGTGGTGATAGCAGGCCCCATGCAAACTGTTCCAGGAGCCAAACTCTCAATCTGGAGCCTGGCAGTTCACTGGCGGCTGCTGCGATGCCAGCACTTGTGGTCCTCTTTTTTTTTGGTGGTGGCCCCAAAGCGGCCATCAGAACATCAGAGATAGGAAATGTCCTCTTCGATCATATTTTCATCTAAAAAGTAAACCCTCTAACCCTGAACCCCTGAACCTTTGAAGCTGAAGCCCGTATAGGGTTATAGGTCTTGGATTTTGTGCCCTGACCTAACTCGGTGTAACACCAAGAAAGGGACAGGGCAGTGCTTTGATATATTGTGCCCTGAGCTAACTCGGTGTAACACCAAGAAAGGGACAGGGCAGTGCTTTGATATATTGTGCCCTGAGCTAACTCGGTGTAACACCAAGAAAGGGACAGGACAGTGCTTTGATATATTGTGCCCTGAGCTAAGTCGGTGTAACACCAAGAAAGGGACAGGGGAGTGGTTTGATATATTGTGCCCTGACCTATAACTCGGTGTAACACCAAGAAAGGGACAGGGGAGTGGTTTGATATATTGCGCCCTGACCTAACTCGGTGTAACACCAAGAAAGGGACACGGGACTGCTGGGTGGTGTTTGATATTCGAAACAAAAACAGCTGCGGCAAGGCCTTCTGGACAATACTTAGCATGATTATCCCTGTTTCTGAGGGTTGAGGACAAAGACGGACCAGGCTTTGGGCAATACTTAGCATGATTATCCCTGTTTTGAAGGGTTTAGACTGAAACGGAAGAGGGCTTTGTGCAATTCTTAGCATGATTATCCGAACTTTTGCGGGTTTAGGGCCAAGACGGACCAGGCCTTGGGCAATACTTAGCATGATTATCCGAACTTGTGAGGGTTTAGGTCCAAGACGGACCAGGCTTTGGGCAATACTTAGCATGATTATCCGAACTTTGGAAGGTTTAGGGCCCAGACGGACCAGGCTTCGGGCAATACTTAGCATGATTATCCCTGTTTCTGAGGGTTGAGGACAAAGACGGACCAGGCTTTGGGCAATACTTAGCATGATTATCCCTGTTTTGAAGGGTTTAGACTGAAACGGAAGAGGGCTTTGGGCAATTCTTAGCATGATTATCCGAACTTTTGCGGGTTTAGGGCCAAGACGGACCAGGCCTTGGGCAATACTTAGCATGATTATCCGAACTTGTGAGGGTCTAGGTCCAAGACGGACCAGGCTTTGGGCAATACTTATAGCATGATTATCCGAACTTTGGAGGGTTTAGGGCCCAGACGGACCAGGCTTCGGGCAATACTTAGCATGATTATCCCTGTTTCTGAGAGGGTTTAGGATCAACTCTTTTTATAAACCCTTTTGAAAGCCCTAAGCCCTTAAAAATTCAAGGCTGGACCCCAAACCCCCCTAGAGGCCGGCCTCAGAGGCCACGGGCCTTCAACTGGCCACTCCAGCCAGTGATCTCCTCGACCACTTGGCTGCACAGCTGGCCTGTGCAGAAGGGTTCGGATGTATATAGGGTCGCGAGTCGAGGGAAGAGGGTCGCCGATTCAGCACAGCATGTGTGGCCTGCTTCGAGCAGGGTCGTTTGGAGATTCTCCTTGTTGATGCGGGTGCCATCGGGCAGGTCCTGCAGCACACATTTGCATATATATATATATAGGCACACTTGTACACATCTCTCTGGTCCTGGAAAGATCGCACATGCTCCAGCAAAGCTTTCTTGTCCGTCAGAGCTTGGATGGTGGCCTTCCTTGTGGGGGCTGTGACATGAAGCATGGGCTCTCTATACTCTCTGTTACATAGATTCTCGATAAGATGCATTTTGTTGAGGAGGGGGTCGTCTTTGTTCTGCTTGATCTTGTCGCTCAGTTTGCTTGCATCCTGGAACTGTGACGTGCAATTCCCTGCCCTAACTCGGTGTAACACCAAGAAAGACACAGGGAACTGCTATGATACTCCCGCGAGGACCTTCTTGAGCTTCTCGACGGCGCTTTCAGCCTTCTTTAGGAGCCCGTCCGCTTTCGACCAGTCGGCCTCTGACAAGGCCGCTGGCACGGCAGGCTCCTCCTTCTTGTCCTCGATGGCTTTGATGGTTGGCACCGCCACGGTCGGCGGAGCAGCCGATGAGGCAGCGGCAGCGGCGTTTCTGAGGTCCTCCTCTGTCGGCTCAGGCCTTTCCATCGACACACTGTCGAACAGGTTTTGGAGTTGTCCTGCTTGGGACCCAGAGACTCTCAGAGCCTCGGACTTGATGTTTGCCACGTTCTTTCGCTCGTCCATCGAAGTGGACTTCAAGGTTCGCCATTGACAGAACACCACGTTGTCTTGGGTGACAACGGAGACTTCATCATTCAAGATCGCGGCCCTGAGCTGCTCATCCGACAACCCAAAGCGCCCTTTAAAGAGCGTTCTCGGCAATCCCTTGTCTCCCCACCCAGTGGACTGCTTCTTCTCCAGACTGCTTTCCCCCGTCACTTCTGCGGCTTCGCAGGCGAGGGCAAGCTTCCCTGTCTCGGGGTCACGACTCACTGAGTCCTCGATAAACTTCGTCAGGTTCTTCCTCTTGCCGCCGCCGGCACTCAAAGCCTCCCACTCCGTTCTCGGCAATCCCTTGTCTCCCCACCCAGTGGACTGCTTCTTCTCCAGACTGCTTTCCCCCGTCACTTCTGCGGCTTCGCAGGCGAGGGCAAGCTTCCCTGTCTCGGGGTCACGACTCACTGAGTCCTCGATAAACTTCGTCAGGTTCTTCCTCTTGCCGCCGCCGGCACTCAAAGCCTCCCACTCCGTCTTCATCTTCTCTGGCACTGCTCCTGCTGCGAGCAACACGTTGAACTTGTGTTGCTTGCTGCGGTCTCGTCGATTCGGCCCAGCTTCGCTTTCCTCCGGCTCTTCTGCTGGAGTCTCGCCGGACTCCTCAGGCCCAAGCCCATTGATCCAGTCGCCGGTCAAGGCCTCTGCCATGCTTCACTTCCTTACGAGTTGCTTTGGCTTCGGGTCGGCCTTCGCTTTGGGGTCGGCCTTCGCTTTGGGGCTGGCCTTGTTGTCTTTGGGGTCGGCCTTCGCTTTGGGGTTGGCCTTGTTGTCTTTGGGGTTGGTCTTCTTCTTGGGGTCGGCCTTCGCCTTGGGGTCGGCCTTGGCCTTGGCTTTGGGTGCTGTCTTGGCCTTCTTGGGTTTGCACTTCGACTTAGGCGTGCTGGTTGCTGGGGTTGCTGGGTTCGGCTTGGCCTTCGCTTTGGGCCCTTTGGGTTTGGCAGGGTCGGCCTTGGCTTTTGGCTTTGAGGGTGCCTTGCTGGGTGCTGGGCTGGCCTTCGCCTTTGGTGTGCTTTTCGCCTTTGCAACAGCCTTCCCCCCTGGCATTCCTCCCGACTTCAGGATCCCCGGTCTTGGCTTACTGGGCTGGGGTGCTGGGGTCTCCTTTGCCTCCTCCTCCTCCTCTACCTCGTCATCGTTTTCCTCTTCTTCCTCTTCTCCTTCTGCTTCCTCTTCCTCCTCAACCTCCTCATCCTCCTCTGGAGCCTCTTGCTCCTCTGCCTCCGATCGCTTTGGCTTTGCCATAGCTGTGTGCGGGCACAAAAAAAGATCTTGTGCAAAAGATTGCTTCGGCAGAATTGGCTCCACGTGTCACAGAGAAGGAGAGAGAGAGAGAGAGAGAGAGAGAGAGAGAGAGAGAGAGAGAGAGAGAGAGAGAGAGAGAGAGAGAGAGAGAGAGAGAGAGAGAGAGAGAGAGAGAGAGAGAGAGAGAGAGAGAGAGAGAGAGAGAGAGAGAGAGAGAGAGAGAGAGAGAGAGAGAGAGACAGAGAGAGAGAGAGGAAGTTTCGTTGGAAAATAAGCATCCATCATGCGTGCGTGAATGGGTTTTATTTTCCGCCGAAAGTGTAGACAAAGTTTGTCGAAAAGGAAAACAGTGTTTTCACTTGTGTGTGAGTGACACTAGACAAGCTTTGCCGTGCAGCTTTCGGGCGGGGCTCGGGGCTTGGGGCTCGGGGCTCGGGGGTCGGGGCTCGGGGCTCCGGGGCTCGGGGCTCGGGGCTCGGGGCTCACAGTCGGGACTGCTCGGGGCCCCCCCTCCCACCCCCACCCCCCCCCCCCCCCCCCCCCCCACCCCCCCACCCCCCCCTCCACCCCCCCCACCCCCCACCCCCCCACCCCCTCTCTCTCTCTCTTCTCTCTCTCTCTCTCTCATCTCTCTCTCTCTCTCTCTCTCTCTCTCTCTCTCTCTCTCTCTCTCTCTCTCTCTCTCTCTCTCTCTCTCTCTCTCTCTCTCTCTCTCTCTCTCTCTCTCTCTCTCTCTCTCTCTCTCTCTCTCTCTCTCTCTCTCTCTCTCTCTCTCTCTCTCTCTCTCTCGTTAGCGCGCGTTTGGGAAACCCTAACTGCGCTGCAGAGGAACCCTGTGCAAAACACTCTCTCTTTTTCTTCTAGCGGACATGGGGGGTCAGTTCGGGCCCGATCTTCGGGCACAGACGAAACGATGCCACTGGCATCTTGACGGAAAACTCGACCGCTGGTCGATGGTAAGGCGAACGACTGGTTCACCCCCCTTGAAGGCACTCGAAGCCTTACTCACCCCCCATTTAGTCCGCGCCGAGTGACAAAGCCAACGGCACTGCGTTGGGCGGCAGGTAGTGGCGCGCTGCGCCTAGCCGCTGGGTCTCTTCCCACCAGTCTCTGCTGGGGCCATCAGCGATGTTACTGTCTGTCGGGACTCGGAAGAAAGCAGCCCTGCACTGCAGAGACTCTTCAAAGTCCACCGCTTGCGAGACTATCGCTGCGCCTTCTACCTTCCGTGTGAAGGCCTTGTGCAAGGAAGTACGCGCTGCGTCGTTATCTATCCAGACGAACAGGTCACTGCCTGCTATATGCTTGGCCCACAGTTGAAGGCTAAGCAAATAGGGCAACAGCTCGCACTCGTAGACCAACTGCTGCTTCTGTGCCCTGGCAACCCACTGGGCTGCAACCTGGCTGCTGATCTGCAGCCCCCAGGTGAAGGCGATGCCTTCTCCAATGAGCACTGCTCCGAGACCACACTTGGGCACCAGTCGCGGGGTCTCCCACTCGCAGGCCCCGTCGATATACAGGTGCACCTTCCTGCGCGCATGGATGGACACTGTCCTGGGCGGTCCGTGCACTACTCGTTGCAGCAGGAACGCCATGGCTTGGCACTGCTGCTCGGTGAGGGGGACTTGCTCTGGTCCATCCCCAAGGACGTCGCCGACGCAGATCACTGCCATGCGAGTGTTGCGACCCCAGGCTTGCTGCTCAGCGAAGATGAGCCTGCCGCGCAGGCTCTGCGCTTCCAAGGGGGACATGCTGCCCCGGGCGAGGGCCTCGCTGAGGACCATCCCCAGCTCTGCTGCACGGGTCGGCTTGTTGCTCACGGAGATTTGTCCAAGGTGCTGCTTGGACAAGTCGACTCGCACGCCTAGCACGTCGAAGACTTCGCTGAAGTCGGCATTCTTCTTGGGCTCTGTGGCCACTTGCCAGCCCAGCTTGTTAAAAAGGTTGGACACTGCCAGAGTGACGAGCTTCGAATGCGCGCTGCGCGTAAGAACTGTGAAGTCGTCGAAGAAGCTCGTCATGACCAAAGCAAGCTTTTCGCGGCCGATGGCTTTCAGCGCCTCGCTGCAGCGGAGGAAAGCGTGCACGGCGGCCACTGCGCCGAAAGGCATGCTGTGTAGGTGGGCTATTTTAACCTTCCCACTCTGTGGGTCCACCATGACGATGCACGCAAATTTCTTGTGTGCGGCCTGCACTGCAAGCTGCTTGTAGGCACTCTTGAGGTCCCAGGTCCTGCCTACGATGCGGTGGGCCTGCTCTGCGGGCACACCCTGGCGCAGCCACTCGAGGCACACGGCAAGGAGCTCGTCGATGCTGTCGACTTGGACCTTCTCTGTGGTCCCGCAGCAGCTGTTGATAAAGCTGCTCTTAAAATTATCAATGGGGCGCACTTTGCCCTTTTGCACAACGCCGAAGCGAGACGATACTATCGTCTCGTGCAGTTTTTCTGGCGAGAAGTCCTCCAAAGATAGCCAGCCCTGCTGGCCTTCCTCTATTGTGCTTTCCCAGACCCTGTCCGAGACCCCGTCCTGCGAGGGGCGCAGAGCGCTGCGAACGCCGCGCATACCTATGCTATGGGCGTTTTCCAGTATTGACTTCTCATCTAGAGAAGGAGGCAGGATCTGCACTGGCCACAACCCACTGGGTTGTATCCAGCCAAGCAGGGGAAAACCTTCCCGCACCTGCTGGGCCAATGTCCTGTCCGGGAAGTCGATTTCACTCAGAACCAATCCAAATTGGAGAGGATTGCAGTACGCTTGCGGCGCATGCTTCCGAACATGCACGCGTCAAACTCCACTCTGTGAGCTGACTGCAAGGCCTCTCTGAGGCAGGGCATCCTCCAGAGGAGGCTACGAGCTGGATTTTCTATGGACCAGCAAACGCCGCGCTGAGACAGGGAGTGGCAACACTGTGCCATGAAAGCGACTAGGCTGTTCGCGCTGCGAACTCGTGCTGCGTCTGCTCCTCGGAGGCCTTTAAGGCCTGCTGGGCGCGATTCGCTGCGCAAAGGGCCCGGCGCTCCCGGCCTGGGAATCTCTCTAGCTCTGCTAAAGGTGCCGCACGGCGGGGCCCAGTGGACCCATCTCAGGTCTTGGTGCGAGAGCACTGCTCTTAGCAAGTTGCGACCCAGCTGCGTGCAAAGGTCGAGCTGCAGGACCTTGAGGCCTCTGGCCTTGGTCTTGTGATCCACGGCGACGTTCGAGAAGCCTTTCTCGATGGCTGCCTTACTAAGGCGACCGAGGCCGCAGAAAACTTCCACAAACAGTGGCGGCCGAGGGGTCGCTTGCGGAGCAGGCTCAGGGAGAGAAACGCCCAGAGCGTTGTCTACCGGCACGCTGTGCTGTTCAGACAACAGGAGCACTGGGGGGTCGGCGTTTGCCGCGAACCCTGCGTCAGGCGACGGCGCCGCTGTGGGACGTCCTGGCTTACTTGTTGCAGGCGGGTGCAGCGACGGTGCCGCGGTGGGAGGGTCAGGGCTCTGCCCTGCGCGTGGCGCGGTGGCAGGGAGGCCCAGCGCTGCTGGGCAAGGAGCTGCGGGCTCAGTGGCCGAGGGCTGTTGCGGCTCTGCCGCGCTCAGGGCAGGGGTGCCTAGTCAGGCGGCCCCTGCGTTCTTGGGGCAATCTGCGGCTCCGTGGTCGGTGCTGCCGCAGCTCATGCACTGATGCAACCCCCTGTCGCACTGCTTGGGGGAGCCGGAGGTCTCAAGGTCGCACCCGCACTGCAGGTTGAAACCGTAGCAGAGGCGCTTGCCCGACTTTGAAACGCTGTTCAAGTGGCGAAGCTCTTTGGGCATGCTCGGCGGCCTGGAGCGGTCTGCGCTCTCGTGCCGTTTGCCCTTGCCCTTTCCGCGGCCTTTCTTGCCGCCTTTCTTGCCTTTGCCGGTCGTGCTACGACTGCGGTCTTCTTCGCTGCGCGTAAAGCTGCGGCCCTTGCCCTTGCGACCCCTGTCTGCCACTGGCGAGGGGAGCAGGTGCAGCGTGACAATCGGATCGGACCACATGTTCTCTACTGGAGAATCTAGTGGCCTCTTACCATCCTTGTCCGGTTTGCAACCCTTGCGACACTCTCGCGCGAGCAGCGTCCACAGTTCTTTATCGGCCCGTACTACGTGCCAACTGTTGCCGCGCTCCATCCCCGGCGGCGCTGGCCGGTTCAGGACGGAGAAGAACTGTCTCACGAGTCTCTCGTGAATCGTGAAATCCAACACGCCGACTCTGTCGAGCGCGAGACCTCTGCGCGTGAGCGCCTGCGTGAGCTTTAGCTCATTGCCGATCTCCACGTGCACGCTGTGCTCCTTTTTCTTTACTGTGATCTCCCCAGACTCTAGGGAGAGGAAGTCCTTGTCACGCCTCACTGAGGCGATCTCGGCATCCCGGCTGACGCACTGCGACGGTGGGATGTAACGAACGATGCCGTCCTGCAGCATGAGCGCGGCTTTATCCACGAGGCTGTGCGCGGGGTCGTAGTCACCTTCGATGACGACGCCCCGGAGGCGCGCGACTTGCGCGGCGCGGCGCTCCTCGCGCTCGTGCAGGGGCAGGCTCTTGGGGGTGACGCTGTCACCCTCTACCCTCATCTTCAGGTCCTGGATGCTGAAGGTGAGGCTTTCGAAGGCCAGGCGCCGCACTGCGGCCTTGGTGCCCAAGGTCGGCTCTGCCGCCCCGAAGACCTTCTTGAGGAGTTCTTCAAACTTCGCATCGCTGATGCGGTCGGGTTGGTCAGCGACGCTGTACGCGAGTGTGCCGAAAGTGCGGATGTCTGCCGCAAAGAGCTTCGCCGACTCGGCGTCTCCTAGGAGTTGTCCAGCTCTGCTGGAGAATTCCGCGACACTGTCGACGAGGTTCGCCATCGTCCTGCAGGGCAAGCGAAGATGAAAAAGAGAGAGAGACACAAACACGGTGCAGACTGCAGGACCCTACTAGGACAGACAGGCTCGTGAACTCGCTCTCTTTTTCACTCTGCATCGAAAGACTTGCTGCTCCAGCAAGTCTTGCAGTGCGGTCGGCCTGGTGCGAGTTCGCGAACTTCGCAACTCGTATACTTTTCATTCAAGCAGCGACCGCAGAGAAGCCTCTTGGCGTTCTCGCCGCGGCTCGCGTGCAGCTTGCCACTGGCAAGATGACACCATGAAAAGGCCCAGTCTGGGAGAGTGCACTGCACCTCCCTTCTGAGGCGAGGGTGCTCCTCTACCTCGGGCTCGGCGACGAACTCGTCTTCTCTATCAGTGTCACTGGCACTGTCTTCTGTGTCGCTGAGCTCCTGTTGTTGCGAAACCTTCAGGGCTTCCACCCCCACTGGGGGTGCTGAGCCAGAGGAGGTTTTCCTGTGAGAAACCTTGCTAAGGTTCTCTCGCCTCAGGTTAAGCTGACTGCTAGGCAGCGCGAACTGTTTCCCGAGTGGCTGGTCGGGAAGGAAGTCGCCATCTCTGATGGCAATGAGAACCTCCTCCAGAGCCCGCGCTGCGGGGATGAGCACGTTGCGGCTGTACGTCTCAGTGCTCCGAGCACTGTCGTGGACATGGTGGGCGAGGAGTCTGCGCAGGTCCAGGTTGACGCCAGCTTGCGAGGCCCAGGTGAGGCACGTCGCTTTGAGACTGTGACTGCTGAGGCGCTCTGCGCCTTCACAGCCAGCGTTCGACAGCGCGCTGCGCAGCCAGGAGGTTATTTCTTGAGAATTCATCGGGCGATCTGCTAGATCACCATCCGATGTGAAGGCAGGGATCACTGACCCTAGCGGGATTTCTCCGCTGGAGCTGAGACCCAGCTTTTCTCGATTGGCGAGCCACTGACTCACCCACGACTCTTCGAAGAAAACCACCGGGGCTACCAGCGGGAGCAGCAGGCGGCTTCTAGCCCCTACGGCGGTTTTCGCTTTGTGCACGTTCGCCTGCATCCACACTGTGGCGGAGGGGTCCTCTGGGAGCTCGACCGAGAAAGAGGCAACTCGGGCCGCGTCACTGGCGCGGGCGCATGCAAAGAGCATGAACAACAAGCCCCCAGACACGACACTGTCGTACACAGAGGCAGACAGCGCGATGCGCTCTAGGGTGGCCACCTCTGAGGCCTTAAGGGCAGGGGCCCGTTTCGGCGGCGCGCTGGCTTCCGTGCTCTTACAAAGGCCCACGATACGGGAGCTGGTCACCTCCGACTCGAAGGACAGACCGAAGACTCCCGAGCACCAGTTCAGACTCTGAATCAGGCTCGAGGGGCTGCTAGCCCCTTTCCCATTTCGCATCATCCACTGGATGTAGCGCCAAGTGGCGCGCTCGGACACTGGGAAGGGCACCACCACTGGGTCTTGCGTGTTTGCCCACTGGACAAAATTGCTGAGAGAGTTGAGGCGGCGTACAACTGTGTTGGTAGCCTTGTAGCTGAGCGCTGCCTCGATGCTGAAGTCGAGCTCGTCCAGGTCGACGCAACCAGCCTCGTCGGCACACTGTGAGACGATCTCGAAGGCCTCTGGCCATGCTTTTACTAAGGCCGTAAGTTTGAAAACCGCGCTGTCGCGGCGGTCGCCTTCGTACGCTGTACGAGGGGAGCAGACCTTAAGTGCGAAGGCCGTGTCTTCCGCTACTAGCGGCTGGGTGCTAGCGGAAGCTTTCCGCTTGAGCATCAGGCTGGACTCGTGCAGCACTGGCACGGGGCCCACAGAAGCGGGGCGAGTCACTGACAGCTCCCAGGGCCAGCTCGCATTGCGCGCAAACCATGAGGCTGATTCCCACGGCTGACGAGCACCGGCTCGGCGTGGTATTGACGACCAGAGGTTACTAACCTGGTCGTTGAAGTCGCCCTCCGGGGCGCTGCCCCTGGGCAGCATCCTTGACACAAGGAAGGGGAGCACTGCTCAAGCCAACGGCTGTGGTCCAGGCGGCTTGCAACAAGGGGCTACCAGCACACAGACACAAGCGCACTGACTCAGGGAAGCTCAACTCAAGCGACGCTGCGACCCGCACCCTCCCCGGGCAGTCCTGAGGGAGGAGAGGAGGGAAAGAAAGCTGGGAAGGAAGTGAGGCTTAAAAGGCTGCGGCAGTCACTCACTGGAGAACTTGCGCCACGCTAGTGGCACTGCACCTAGTGCTACCTCCAGAGGACCTACCAGGTCTGGGAAGACTGCGTAAGAACCTACTAGGCAAAAGAAACTGCAGCCCTACAAGGTCTGTGTGCACACGCAACCTGCGGTGTTCTTTTTTCCGACCTCGCGGTGCGAGTGTCTGGGCTGAGCCCGCTTGTCAAGGTGCGCTGCACCTGCCTTCTGCGATCCGCAGACAGGCCGGTGGGCAGCGGAGGCTCCTGTGGCCGGACTGTGCCGGCACTACTGTGCTCTGCACCTGTGTGAAACGGGCGCAGACGAAAGGGCCACTGGCCCTTCAAAACTGTGTCCGAACACTGTTCGGCAGGCGCTGGTGCACGCCGCTGGCGTCTCTACCAGTCACGGTAGTTCCAGCGCCGGTCGTGGTCCCAAGACCAGCGACCACGGGGCCACTGGTCCCGGTCCTCGTCGTCACGGCGGGACCTCTGGTCCTTGCCTTTGCCCTTGCCCTTGCCGTCTCTGCGGCGGGCCTCCCGTTCGCGGTGCTCGTGCTCACGGGCTTCGGCTGCCTCGCGCTGCAAGGTCAACCGAAGGGACTCGGGCGGCCCCCTAGTAGGGCGGCGCTCGCCCGTGTACTCGAGCTTGCCGTCTGTCCGCGGGACAGTGCCTGGGCAAGAGTAGTGCTTTGCGCAGCGTGTGCAATGCATCACGCCGCATTCTGGACACTGCCAGGCCTTGCTGCGACGATCGTGGGTAAACTGCCCCACAGCGCCACTGGCGCTGGGTTGATCATAGGCATGCACTGCTGCCTTGAAAGGGTGAAGCTCGCCGCATGCACTGCACACGAATTCCGACGACGGGTCGTTCCAGATGTTCATCTGCATGTTGTCGCAGACTGAACATGCAAAGACTCGCTGCAGCTCCGCCGCTGGCGGACGCTCCGCCGCTGGCGGACGCTCTTCCTGATCGTCTCGATCAGGGTGGTCGTCTGTTGCCGGGCCGCTGGCCCGGGTCCCAGCGACGCCAGCAGGGTTGTTGCGCGGGGCCTGCTGGCAGGGACGCGGGCGAGAGCTCTCCCCACGACGTGCCACTGGCGGTGGGGGAGGCCGTTTGTTGTGGCGTGGGGCGGCGGCCTTCGCAGGCGCCGCTGGCGCCTGGTTCCTTTCGACTGCCGGCACTGCCGGGCTCGAGGACTTGCGCGCCACCTTGCCCTCAAGGGGAGGGTGCGGTTGCGTTGGCGGTGGCGGGGAGTCGCTCTCTGACTCCGACTCCTCCGAGCGGGAGCCTCGGTCATCTTCGGTTTCATCCCGCCGCCCGCTGGGCTCCTCCACGTCCATATCCTCCGGCGCTGCCGAGGGAGCTTCCGCTGGAAGCGGTTCTTCTTTGATGCCAGACCCCGCTTCCTCAGCGGGACTGGTCGGGGAGCGTTGTTGCGAGGCCTGCGCTGCAGCCGTCGTAAGAGGCAAACTGGCCACCGCGCTGCGGTGGCCGTCGGAGGAAACACCACGTGCCGCCACTGGTGGCTCGGTGTTTGCCGGCACCACTGGGGGCTCGTAGCCAAGCAGAAGTCGCTGAAGTGCGACTGCATTGGCTTCTGTGCCGCCACTGGCGGGCTTCGTCCAACCAGCGAGTTCCGCTGCCTCTGCCGCATTCACCACCACGTCCCCTATCTCTGATAGGGAGACGGCGGCTTCGTAGAGGGCGGCCCTCTGGGCCTCCGGCACTGCGCTGAGCGCCTGCAGCATCTGCTCATTTGTCGGGTTCGCCATCGCTGATGGCAGACAGAGGCTTCCGCTGAAAGCGGGGTTGTTTTGGGCACGGGGGGGCGACTTACTAAGCTGAAAAGGCTGCGGTATGAAAGCACTGCTTGAAAACCGACACGGTTTAAGAAGCTGACTCAGCTGAGGAGACCTACCAGGCTCGCGTGACACACGACTGAAAAAGACTAGCGGCGATCTTTTGCCGCCATTCAAAGCATGCCGTCGGCCCGCCGCTGTGGGCGAGGTTCCAAGTACCTCGGAGACGCCCGCCCTGCAGAGGCTGCCGAGCTGTCGGCGGTGAACCAAAAAGAGGTGCGCTGCACCGACGGGGGGCGACTCGCTGAGAGGCCAGCAGCTACGCGCTGCACTCAATGCCTAACGGCGGCCGCCCCTGACGCCGCGGTTTCGGGGTCGCTGACCCCGGCTGCTTATAGCAGTTGTCGCATTCGTGATGATTGTGGGCTCCTGCCCACTGAGCAGTGCCGCCCACAAATCGCCATGCCCTGGGAGATGCAGCCCTGCTGCGCGCAAGGCATGCAACACATGAGGTCGCCGCGCCTCTCCGGGTATCTCT